>WYDE02026537.1:0-12785 GCA_009867175.2 Adela reaumurella | reverse complement strand
TTCCGCATCTATTTTGCGTACCTTTATATGACTTTGTGACTTTATTTGTACGATAGGTAAGCGAGTACCACGGATTGTCATGGTACGGCCCCTTAAAGCACCAGCATCACCCGGTACGGGTAGAAAGTACTTCTACCATTATAATCATCTTTGCTACTATTAGAAGGATCTGTGTACATAGTTATAAATTAATCGAAACCATAGAATAAATGTATATGTATGTTTTAAAATTATGTTATTAAACGGGTTTTGTGAGGGTAATTATTTTTTTCAACCGCTTCTTTCGAGTTCGAGGTGGAAGCTTTTACAAAAAGCTCAATAAATTTTGTCGAAGGTTCCGCTAAGTACCGCTGTCAAAACACGGCTGGACTTTGCAGACACTGCGGATCCGATGCGGGTTACATACGACATATCGATTTAACAAAGTTCTTACTCAATAAAAACAATAATTATTTTATGAAGTTTTGCAAAAAATAAAAATCATTGTTGTAATAAATAACTGGTCAGTATTATTTGGAATAATTATTGTTAAACATGGTCACCTTGTAATGCGGATTCGGGACAAGCGGTCGAGCGCCTAGTCAGGCCCACTCTATTCTCCTGCGCGCACGCATAGCCTCGATGTATAAGTATGAGAGAACACGTTGCTCTCCTTTCACAGCGAGAATACAACGACGAGTTTCAAAATCTATAGCGAAGAGGGAGCAAAGTCAAGGTTTCGCTAAGTAACCTTCAATGGGCTGGGTAATAAACACAGGATGAAATTATACAGTATATATTAATATATCCAGCCTTTATGTTAATTTATTAGGATGAAACTATATTTACAAATTGGGCAATAATAAACCCTATTTGACGCGGTTTACACCAATATTTAGTGAATTTCTTTTGGGATTATAACTGCTCGCGTAACATAGGGTTAACATGAGGAGATCAAAATTCTAGGAAAGTTAGGGTTTTTTCCTGATCAAAGCAGTTAATTCATTCACGAAGTTAGTAAATTTCTCAAGCATTATATGTAAAATAATTGATGTTATTATGTTCAATGAAAATTTTGGTAAAGCGAATATTTATTTGTTAGATAAGCATCTACTAGGCAAGTGGAATAATTATTATTAATTAAACGACATATTATTTCGACTAAATGCACGAATCCCGTTTTTGCTTTTGGTGCAACCGATACACCTGTCGAATGAAGTAGCACATATTCTTTGCTCGGGTTGTTATTATTTACATTAAAAAGCTGAGTTAGGCTTCGGTGCCTGCAATAGGTGTATAATATGTATTTATAAATATACATAAATATGTAAGTAGGCATCATTATTTACTGTTTTTATTTCCTACCTAACCTAGGTACCTATCTTTCTTTCTAATTTTTGCAGCCATTTTATTCTCCCCACTGCTGGATACAGGCCTCTCTCATTTACATGATATAAGAGGTTTTAGACATACATTTCCACGGTGACCAACAAACAGGTTTGGATGTGGGTTTCCTCACGATATTTTCCTTCACCGGAGTATCAGCAGCCATTTTTGCAAAAAATATATAGTTATAAATATTATGCTCTCAGTGGGGATCGAACCCGCGCCTGCCGCTTGAGAGGCTTGTTCTAGACCGCTCGTCTAATCTGACACGTACCTATCTGACTTTCAATACCTACTATATTAATTTTTATTTGAGAAACAATAATTTAATTTTCAGTTGTTGGTACAAAAAAAAAGCTCAAAAGTGTATATTTTTTCTCCCTTACTACATAGTCCTAACTTAGAAATAAATTAATAAAATTTAACTAAATCTCTCGATTTAATATTAATGTAATGCTAATAAAAGGAAAATAATAATATAATTGGAACACTCTAATCTAAGTATAAGGAATACATTTTAAGAGTCCGTTGAAACCATAATACCTAATATGACCGTGTAAGCGATCGTATTAAAGCTCTTCCTAAGCTCTAGCCTAGCCGTGGCTTGTGCTACAAGGACCTTTGATTAGGTACGAACAAGGTTCGTTTTGACAGGCTATAGAAGATTAAAATTGGTGTGTGGTGAGATATTGACATACAGAATAAACCTACAGAATTTCAGCCCGATCGGCGAAACCGTTTGAGTAGTGGAAGTTGAAAATTTTCCACCGCAGTTTTTTGCCAGTTCTTCTAGAAAGTTCAAACTTAGTGTGTGGCGAGATTTTGACATATAGAAAAAACCTAAAAAAATTCAGTAGAGTTATGCAGAACTTGCATTTTTTTTTCTCGTATCTTTAATTTCTTGTCTATATAAAATTACAAATACAAATCGGGTCATTTCAGCGCATGCGTCTATCAGAAGTGATTATGTGAGGGAGAGTAAATTTGTATGAAACGTCTATATGAAGCAAAAGCGTTATATTTGACGAAAGCTTTCGTTAACTGATTCCGGCTATTAAAGGTGAGGCTGCAATTAAAAACATATTTAATGCATAGATTGTATTTCTAGTTTCATTGAAAATACAAAATTATTTTATTTCAATAGAATTAATGTTGAATTTTATCAGCGTCGTTGGCTCAGTGTTGCGATATTCAGTACTTATTCAAGATGTTTAGGCTGACATCACTGGTACCAGAAAACTGGTTCATTAGGCGATGTAGCCATCCGTGTCAGTTTCAATAAAAAAAAATAATGTGTCGCCAAGTCTGACGGTGAAAAGCGTACATTTGACCGACTGGTCGGAATGAGAAACAGCGCATGTAGATAAGAAATTTATTTTACCTATTGAATTGGCGTATGTTCAGCAGTGGATGGTTAACCTATGTCCATCTGTAAGTACTTACAGTACAGTGTACTACCTACCACAAACTCTGAAGTGTTCTGTGTATTTTAAATTTAACGGTCAACAAACCACAAGTCTCCAAAGAAAGCAATATCTTTGCCCGGTGTTGCCAGTTCCCGAACGGCCGTATTTTACGAAAGCACCGACAAATAAACCAAAACCCGAAGCGGGAAGTTAGGTACCTATTTTTTAAAGCTCTTTTTCTACATTTTTTTACAGCACGATCATATTTCTTGCCGGACCGAGGATTATCCAACAGGATTTCCAAAACACAACTACATTTTCCTCGTATCAATTTGAATGTTACCACAATAAATTTAAAGTCGTATTTTATTTAAGGGGCATAGTGCAAGAGTTTGATGCAACCGGTTGTCCTTGGAATGAGCCAGCGCGGGTTGCGAGGGCTGGAGGGAGGGACGCGGGACGCGATGCGGGGGGAAGGGTCGTCCCACTGATCTCTGATGTCGTTGCACCTCGGACGCGCTCTCGCGGCCGCCAACGACACATTCCAATTTAAAATGGCGACCTACCTAATTTATTCAGAAAATATAGAAAACATAAATAGCTTCACACTAATCGCTCTTAGATATAATATCTTCCATGGTCTCACAGTTTATCCGTCCGAGCCTTGAAGGCTACATTCAAAGCCTTGAAGATTATTAAGTACATAATAATGTATGTACCTATGTATTTAGTTTATACTTAATTTTTACGTATGTATACATGTGTGTGTATGTCTATTTAAGTTTGTGTATAACTATGAGTATTTCTGTATATGTGGTTATTTTCGTGTATTTATGTATTTTTATATGTTTAGTTATTCTTAGTGCTTTCGCTATGTTTTTTTTTATTTTGTATTAAAATGTTCTCCTCATTTGTGCCACTCGTACCCCAATCTCAATCCCAAAGGCAGGCAGGAAGAGATCGCTGATTTTAGCGTTAAGAGTGTATATCGCGTTTCCGCACCGTCCATACAAAAGCCATTGCGGCCGACGTTCTTAGCTCGTGTTTGACAAACAACTTCTGACAGAAAAATATATATTTTTATGAATATTTTTTATGATTTATTAATTCAAATAGATGTATTTTTATTCCTGATGATTCATATAGGTTTCATTTACTTATAATTACTTTTCGGGGCACATCATATTTTACAAATATTTTACTAGTTGAGAGGCTTCGATTAAGAAAACTAAAACAAATATTAAAAATTCGTTTCCAACAAACAAAAGTACTTGCTTGTTTGTTTGTTGCAAGTACTTTTTTATTTTATGTTTTCATAAGCTGCCCTTCACCAATCAACCTCTTCACCGCGATTTCTAAAAAGGCTCTGCTTTGAGTGGGCATTGTTCAGAAATTAAATTATATAATGTATGAAAAAAAAAATCCTGTATTGTACATGAAATCCTTGACTTTAATTTTCTGTATAATTTCGTTTACTACATTCCACTTAATCTTTAGAAAGAAATTGTTTCGAACTCTCAAAACGCCTAGTTTCGCGATGCGGCACCTTAACTTCATTCAACATTATTTAAGGTAAGCTACCTATGAAAGACTTGTAAAAAAAATTTAAACTACCTCTACTCGAGATTATAAAGACAATAACTATTACTTTTTCGTTTATAGGCATGTACATGCCAAAATTATATAAGTACCTATAATATACATAAGTAAGTTGCACACAAAATAAAAACAAGACGTGATCAAAAAATAAGGAAAAAGCAAGTAAGTTATTAACACCTAATATAATAGAATGAACTAATATCTACATATATGTAACGGAATGAATCCGGTTTATATTATTTTATTGACCTGCCTCAAATGCGGATAATACCGGTTTATACACTTCGTTTGGTAACTTGACCTTGACCCTTTATCGGTTTTTAATCTACCTACGACATACCTTTATTCTTCGGATTATTATTTATCTACAGATTAAATTACTTAGCACCGTGGTAGAAGAATAGCGGAAATTCGAAATTAATTATGTACAGTCGACGAGTCTCATTTCTGTGCAACATAGACTTTGGACCCGATAAGTAGCCCTCCCTATTACGAGTTAAAACCTCGTTGCTCACCCGTGTTGATCACTAGAATTTAGTATGCAACACAGTGATGTGCACGTCTATTACGAGTTAAAGCCGTGTTGTTCACCCGTGATGATTGCTAGATTTTAGTATAAAACACGGTGAAGCGTAACTTTCACTTCGCCGTGTTGCATACTAAATTCAAACGATCATCACGAGTGAACAACACGGCTTTAACTCGTAATAGACGTGGTGAACGTGTTGCTTCACCGTGTTGCATACTAAATTCTAGCGATCAACACGGGTGACCAACGAGGTTTTAACTCATAATAGGGCTACACGTGACTGGAGAGCGCGATGTGAGAGAGATAAGTGTTTTTGTATTGTTCGTTTCATATTGCATTACGCTGTAGGCAGCGCGTGGGGTCTCTCCCTCTACCGCAGCGCTTGCAAATTGGCGGGAAAACGATGCACAAAAATGAAACTATGCGTGTGTACCTACTAAAGTGCCCAGGGCCGGCTCTAGCCATTTTGACGCCCTAGGCAAGACATTTTTTGGCGCCCTAGACGTACTATGGATCAGCGGTCGGCAAAATTTTAGCATCAAGAAATGAAATAAATACGGGTCAACTGAATTTTTTTATTAAATATTTGGAAAAATTAAGAGAATATTTGCGAGAAGTAAGCTGAAAAGGCGGTTGCCTTCAAAAAAAAATTTACCATTATATAAGTATAACGCGATCTTTTCCAATACTTTTCAAATTACTGCGATTGTCAAAGAACATTATGAAAAACTTATTGGTCTTCTCATTTTAAGAATCTTATCATTTGAGCGAGCTCGAAGATTTTTAGGAAATATTAGGCAGAAGTAGGTAAAAACCATCACAGTGTTGCCTCTGAAAGAAATTAAACCATTAGAAGAAGAGAATATAATTTCGTCATTGGGAAAGTGAAGCGAGCGTGATTTTTTTAATGAAATATTTATCAGGGCGGTGTCTTTGGAAGGAAGCAAACTATTGACCTATAATGAAATCATTGGGCGTGCATAGCCCGAAATGTTTTCTGAAATATTTGGCAGAAGCAACCAAAAATCATCAGAAAGGAATATAACTATTATTATACAATCTCATCATTGGGCGAGCCAAGCGAGCCCGAAAATTGTTATGAATCATTTGGGAGAAGTTTAAAAATAAGCCACAATCGTCAGGGCGGTGCCTTTCGTAAGCAATCTATTTTAATATAATCACAGCACTGGAAGAGCACAGCTCGTAGATTTTCACGAAACATTTGGCAGAAGTAAGCAAAAATAATCAGACCTGTGCCATCAAAAGGAATTTAACATCATAATACAATCTCATCATTAGGCGAGCGAAGCGAGTCAGAAAATGTTTATGAAACATTTGGGAGAAGTATATAAATAAGCTAAAATCATCAGGGCGGTGCCTTTGATAGGAAGCAAATTATTGTAATGTAATCACATTATTGGGTGAATGAAGCAAGCCCGACAATTTTTATGAACATATTTGGCAGAAGTGATAATCATCAGGCCTCTGAAAGAATTCCTGGGGCGCGCATGCTCTACGTTACATTTTCTCTTTCAGTTATTCTAATCTCAGTGCACCCACTCCCGTGTTGTCTTTTACCCGGGTCCCTGTAAAAATTTTTTTTTAATGATGGCTTAGTGCCATCCAAAGGGCGCTGCAGCGAAGGAGCTTAGAACAGTGGGACTGGCGCCCCACGGTTCTCAGCGCCCTAGGCAATCGCCTAACTTGCCTATATGGACGGGCCGGCCCTGGGAAAATGTGACTGGAAGCCTCAGTGTGCAAGTGTGACTGGAACCCTCAGTGTGCAAGTGTGAGTGGAACCCTCAGTGCGCAAGTGTGACTCGAATCCTCAGTTTGCAAGTGGGACTCGAGTGTGCAAGTGTGCTGGAACCCTCAATGTGAAAGTGTGATTGGAACCCTCAGTAGGAAAATGTGACTGGAAGCATCAGTGTGCAAGTGTGACTGGAACCCTCAGTGTGCAAGTGTGACTCAAACCCTCAGAGTCCAAGTGTGACGAACCCTCAAGTGTGACTCGAACCCTCGGTGTGCAAGTGTGACTCGAACCCTCAGTGTGCTAGTGTGACTGGAAACCTCAGTGTGCAAGTGAAATGAACAGTGCCGCTTATTTAATTAAATATTTTTCTGTTCACAGATGAAAGTGAGTCCGTTCCAACTGACCCAGCACATCATCCGGGAGTACGGCATCCAGGGCATGTTCCGTGGACTGGTGCCCACAATCATGCGGGAGATGCCGGGCTATTTCTTCTTCTTTGGAGGCTATGAAGGTATTTATTTATATAACACTAGCTGTGCTCGTGGCTCCGCCCGCGCGTTTAGAGGCAAACGCGAACCTCGATGCTAGGTAAGCCAACTTTGTTGTCATATCGTGATGAAATTGTGCAAGGGTACACTTAGGATGGCACTGAATAATATTATGAAAACAGCATCAATAGTAAATACGCTGTTTTTTTTTTTCAGTTTAGATGAACCAATGACGACGGCAAACATTTTTAAAACGTTCATTGTTTATCTTAGCCCCGATTCACCAAAAAACAGTGAGACTCCTGTTGGAACTAGATTTTAATGAGCCAAACTAATGCTTAACTCACTACTATGTTTTCTTAATAATATGGGTACACGGCAGAATTGTCATAGGTCCAATTGACCTAACCCGCTCTTTATTTTTTTGATGTCTGACTCGTGTGACAGAGGTGACGTACATACATTGGCATAAGCATCAGAATGACGTACAACATCTGAGTGGATGGCTTGGTCCTCAGAAATATTCCCGATAAAATTCCATAATTCGTCACACCGGCATCCATTGCAGCCAAATTCTATGTATGGTCTTTGCTGTTCTATGGACTTGTCATTTAAAAAAAAAAATTTATAGTCATTAATTAGGTACTTACTTAATAATTTTACAAAAATCTTTTCCCTTTAAAGCTTTACTGCAGGTGAAATAGCTAGCAAAGTAAATAAGACCAGTCTTATTTATTTACGATCATTAGACAAAATTTCACATTTTACGAATCATCATCATTTTGTTATCAATAAAATGTCAGCCGTGCATATCAACTATATGGTTGTTTTATTAATTACATTTTCTTGAAAATAGACCATTCGATAAAATAATATAAAAACTTTGTGTCTGCCCATGTAACATATAAATTTGCTATTCAAAAGAAAAGCCTAAATTCACACTTTTTTGCTATATTCTGACATGTAAATACATTCGATACAATAAATAAAATACTGAATTTTGTATAAATGTACAGATTAAGGTGGGTCTTCGTGCCTTACATGCTGCTTTATAACGGGTGGCGCAAAAGTATATTTCTTGAATTTTATTTCATTAAGTCTAGAAAATGAAATCGGCCAAATGACCGCCGCCACAAGTATTGATGACCATGCGGGCATTTTCCATCATTTTTGCAGAACTTCCGGCGATATGTTTCTCGCATCCTTGACGGACATTCTCTTTGAGGGCTTCAAGAGTCTGAGGCTTGTTGACAGAGACTCGCGACTTCAAAAACCTCACAAAAAGAAGTCTGAAACGGTTAAATCGGGCGATCTTGCTGGCCACTGCAAATCGCCAAAACGAGAGATGAAACATTGACATGATTATTCCACGTTCTTGGGAGGCGAATCGACCCATGTTTATTTTGGTGTATTTTACATTCATTTACTACACAATTTTCAATACCAGGATTACAGGAGATGCCATTTAAAAAGAATAGAAGTAATTTCTATAGTGCCAGTACTTTACTTTACAGTATCATGTCCGAATACCTCGCAAAATTTGGTGGTCGGTGTTGTGCTGTTATTTTCTGTGACAGTCAGATGGTTAGGGTTGTTTAACAATATTTCGTTTTGAGCGTTAAGGGTAAAATTACTCGAACTTCGTCAAATTGTTATCGTATACGAATAAAACTTATACCAAAATGTAAGTTATGAAGAGGTCTTTCCCATATAAAAAATATTTGAAAATGTAGTCTATTACAGTTGCCAAAGTAAATGAAAAATATACATACATACATACATATCACTCACGCTGAATCCCGACAATCGGGGTAAGCAGAGCAATCGGTGTATAACTCCGGTAAATTACAGCAAAACACCGACTACCACATTTTGCAAGGTATTCGGAAAAGATATCAAGCAGCATGTAAGCGACGAAGACCCACCATAACTTGGTAGAAAAATATAGTAACTCATATTATGTCCAGGTACAAGAGCCCTATTCACGGAGCCCGGCAAAACCAAAGACGACATTGGCTTTGTGCGCACAATGGTGGCGGGCGCGGTGGGCGGTCTCGTGCTGTGGACCGTCATCTTCCCGGCCGACGTCATCAAGTCTAGAGTACAGATCAGCAACACGAGCCAGCCGTTCCTCTCTGTTGGATATGATATTATCAAGAAGGAAGGTTTGTACCTTTTTAAATTCATATGTGAATTTCTCTCTTCTAAAACTCCTCAGCTTTTATTTTATCTGCTAGCTCTGTCCTGACTATTGGCATCAAGAACATTCCATTTGAACTGTCTCTTCCTCTCCTGTGAAGACTGGCCCTGTCAGTAAAACAGCTGTCCTTCAGGAGCGCCATTTTATATACATCAGAGGTTTCGTCTCTCTCATACATATAGTCCGTCATAGATCTTTTTGTACATGCAATTTTGAGGGAAGATTTTCGTTTTGCCACACTAAACAAATACTAAATGGAAACGTTATGTGAGCGTTAACGCGATATTGTCGCCCCCAGCCACGTGCAAAATGATCTACGTCCAACTATAGATGCTGTTACACCCACAAGTCAAATTGGTGGGAAATTTAAATTTGCTTTATTTTTAGCAGTTTGTCTAAATTCTGCCGACAACTTTGCCTACACTATTATATTAAATTCTATTTTTCATTTCTCTAAGCATGGAAGAAAAATACGAGAGGAGTAATCATCCCATACAAAAAAACGTAATCCGCTAACAAGCCAAAATTACGTATGACATATAGATGTCGCTACAATCTCGCCCGCTAGTTCATGTAATTCATAACAGAGAGCGTCGCTCATTTTGTCTACGCTAATATAGTCTTATTACTCAATAGATGGCGTTATAAAAGCAAGCCATTACCTCCGCACTGATAGACTTGATACTACTGAAAGGTTATTTCGGTCAATCCGTGAGTTGGTTGGCTGGTCTAGCGGTATGACGTTCGCTTAGAGTGCGAATGACTCCAGGTTCAAATCTCCGAAGAGGTAACCTCTTTTTTAAATTCAATAATATTTTATTTATATACTTAAATTGTATACCATTTAAAATTTAAAAATACCTATAATCGCTACAACCATAACAGCTATATTTCACTTCGCGCGACCATGGAGATTTTTCCTCCATAGCGCTGCAGCTGCACTGTGCGATCGCATTTCAAAAACGTTTTCTCGATAAATTTGTAAGAAAAGGTAGAGAAAATATTAACTTTTTGGAGTCTGCAATAAATTTGCAAAGCTATAGGTAAGTATATTTAGAGAATTATAAGTTTAAAAATTAGGGACTTTACATATTTATCAATAACTCAAAACGTAGATGGAGTACCTATTTGTTTTTTTAAATATGTTTATAAATATACATGAAATTGCGAATATGATGATAAATAACATTAATAGGTACTTTTGGTTTGGCTAACACGACAAAATAAAATATCACATTGAAAACGCGCGAGCTGCGCGCCAATTACTCTTCATCAATATTTTATAGGTACCTATAAATTTCGAAAATACGGATATTTAAGAATAATGTATATGTCGGATATAGATCGGGAATCTTGGCGCTATGCTCAATACGGTTACGGGAAATAGTACACCTACACAACAGTACAATCGCTTGGTGTGCGACGGTATCGGTACACGGTGGCAGTTACAGTCTAACACTAATTTATCACACCACCACCCTTAATACATGCAGGTGATACAGCGTTTCACCCAGGATCACTGTTCGGGCTTATCAACGAGGCGTGTTGGACGGACAGCCACCCCTGCCTCGGACGCCGTCTAATTATTAAACAGGGATATGCGTATGCTCACCAAAGAACCCGAAAAGTGTCCGAGACGCCGTCATCATGTCTTTTATATCCTCCCTCTCGCCTCTCGCCGCTGCTCTACCCTGACTCTGTCGAAGCGCGTGCTCGTATTTGATTGGCCAGCTCAGTTCCACATTAATGTACAGAGGGCGCGCTTGCGAACCTTCAACTGAGCCACTAGAATCATGACCGTCTCCGACATATATAATTCAAACTATTTCTCAGTTCGTATTGTATTGAAGAAAACGCAACATAGGTATGTACAAACCATGCCAACCAACTAAACAGACAGGTAATAATATTTTTAGCTATAAAACTTTTGTATAGGTACCTAAATTTATACCAAATAAATATCAATCTAATACACGGCCCGCGCTACACCGCACTACGCACTTCAAAGCGCGGCTCACCTGATACTCAGCGGGTCTACCGGCCTAACCACTGAATTGAGAACGACTATTTAGTCTTCCAAGGGCCTACTGATAGTCGCCCAGGCGAGTGAGAAATGACAGTGACACAGATAGTGAATTCTGTGTAAAATCTATGTGCTTCCCGCTCGAACCTCTCACTCACTCGATCGAGTGAGAGGACGCCCGCCCCGGTCACAGGGCGGAACTTACTATAACTATGTTATGTATATAACAAACTAAATTAGTTAATATTTGTTTTATAAGTAGGTACCTAGGTAAGTATCAGATTGGCTGAGCTGGCAAAAGCAGGCCTCTCAAGCGGGAGGTTCGAGTTCGATACACACTGGGAGCACAATAGTTATAACTGTAGAATTTGTTCTAAATGGCCGCTCACACTCCGGTGAAGGAAAACACCGTGAGGAAACCCACTTCCAATCGGGT
This sequence comes from Adela reaumurella, assembly GCA_009867175.2. Taxonomy (NCBI): domain Eukaryota; kingdom Metazoa; phylum Arthropoda; class Insecta; order Lepidoptera; family Adelidae; genus Adela; species Adela reaumurella. The sequence goes on along the minus strand of WYDE02026537.1, from coordinate 986 downwards.
TGGTCACCGTGGAAGTGTATGACTAAAATCTTCTAATGTCATGTAAATGAGAGAGGCCTGTACCCAGCAGTGGGGCGAATAAAATGTCTGCGAAATACTGTATAGACTTCTGAATGAAAATAAGAGGAACGGTAGCGATATAAACCGGCAACTTTGACCCGTCCCGTAAATAGTTTTTGCTTAAAATATATTTAGCCGTGGTCGGTAATTTTAAAGGCAATAACCAAGTACTGAAGATGGTACCTATAAGGAAAACATGCAGATTAATTTATCAGTAATAAAAATGAGTAGTAATAAATTATAACCTATAACTAGAGTGGTGTGGAATGATCTATGGGCGAATTAGACTTGTATGGAATGGAAAGCAATCAGATACGGCGCTGAAATCTCTTCATGTGGATAGCAGTTTCTGTGTTAGAATAAATGATACACTGTAGGACATGTTCACAATCTCACGAGGTGTGAAGCAGGGATGTGTAATGTCGCAAATGTCGCAATGGCTGTTCAATCTATACATGGACAATTGTTTGTCTAGCCTATCCTGAAAGAAAGCGAGACCGGATTAAAGCATGGACAGCCCTTTGGTAAAATGCCTCCTTTATGCTGACGATGCGATTTTATTCGCTCACTGACGAATCTAAGTGTAATTTGTGTACCTACAGATAATAAAGAAATACAATACAATACAATACACTACATCTGAGGAGGCGCTTGACAGAAATGTTTTAGCCATGAGTGATGCGTGCAATGAAAGTGGAATGAAAATAAATTAGGAGTGCCAGAACAAAAGCCATTAAATCCACTTTTTAAAATTGTTCAGAATCTTAAAAAAACTGAATATCTTTTAAAGCATTGATGCCATCGAGATAGGACAATGTATGGAGGAGTAATCCTCATACAAATAGTGAATAAAAAGTGACGCCACGCAAATGTCATTACGTACTGCTTATACATAGACACTATTGCCCTTTCATTAGTAGCGAAAA
>WYDE02026426.1:0-12788 GCA_009867175.2 Adela reaumurella | reverse complement strand
ATTATATTAACCATGTCCTGTAATTCGTCCACCGACGAAGCAAGGATCACTTGATCGTCGGCGTACAAGAGGCATTTAACAACTAACTCACTCATTCTTAGTCCACAATCACATTCTTTTAGATCAGCCAGCAATGAAAAATATATGAATTATTATGATTAAATATACGATTATGTTACGAATATGATTACATACATTAGTTTACTTCCTTCGTAAGACACAGCTCTGATAAATTTGGCTTATTTCTTCTAAATATTTCAAAAAATTTGCGGGATATGATTTGCTATATTCAACAATAGTCATTTTCCTTTCAAGGACGCATATTAACATTATCTACTACGCGAATTTTGAATTTTTTCTGATAAGTTTTTATCCTTATAAATTTTCGTCGACTTTTTGACACGGATTGGTAGATAATTTCATCTTCTTTACGGAACAAAAATTTGACTGATGTAACTAGACTTTTTCGAGCACAGCGGCGTCGAGCGCCGACCATGACATAAAATCAAATAACTCGTAAACCAATCAAGTTACATCAGTAAAGTTTTATCAGTTTTTTTTTTCCTATAGAAGATGATATTATCTGAAATAATCCGTGTCAAAAAGTCTACGAAAATTTATAAGGATTAAAACTTAGCAGAAAAATTCAAAACTCGCGTAGTAGACAATGGTAACATCCTTATAACAATGACAACGACACCTTAAAAATTATTTTTGTTACTTTTCCCAAATATTAAAAAAGTCATAATTAATGTTATAGAATAGGTGGTGAAACAGGAACTAAGTAAAAAAAATATAGTCACACTCGATGCATAATATCTTCAAGTAAGCCGTAAGGCGACTAATAAGATCAATCCGCCGCTTGTGCTTAAAAAGATCGATATCAAATCGTTTCAGGACCAACAAATCCCAGCTTGTCAACACAAACTTACAAACATGAAAAATACTTTCTAACTTACTACTAGGGTTTCTTAACATATCGACAGTAAAACAGGGATTACTAATCACAGATTACAATTTATTTCGTAAAGAAAAATTACAAATTAATAATTTTCCCATACATTCATATATTTAGTGTTCTTTTTTTTATTGAAACTGACACGGAAAGCTACATCACCTAATGCAACAGTTTTTCTGGTGCCAGTGATATGAGCCTAAACACCTTGGTGAATTATGTAGGTAAGTTCCATATGAGCGCTTCCCTCAATTCCATCCGGCTGCACTGAACTGGACGGAAAACACGAACTATGTTTCATAGCCCGCTTCGACCGTCCTTCATTCAGTGCGGTGGTACCAACCTGGGCGGGTTTTGCCCTACCACCATGTAAGGAGAGGGAAGGGACCTACAGTTTAACGTGGAATCCGAACCACGACCAGCTTCAACGTTCAAGCGATCACCCATCCAAGACCTGACCGCGCTCGGCAGTGCTTAACTTCGGTAATCGAATGCAGAATACCGCAACCACTGAGCCAACGACGCTGATAAATTTAATTTTATTTTATTTAATAATTCTTTTTAATATGGAAATTAATGTGCGCGGACTTGAGAGCACGCCTACTTATAAAATTCAAGTAACTTTCTCACTATTCACCTCTGAGAAAAGTATACCGCCCCTGAGGTTAGACTGCTAGCATCGCACACCAGGGACGCAGAGACCGGAAATAGACTAGGGGTTCGGAGGTGCGGGGAGAGCGGTGAGGATAGGGGAAACCGGAAGTACACAAGAGGAAGTAGTTTGTTGCGGACGGACGGAGGAAGCGTTTCGGATATTACTCAAACAGAAAATAGAGAATGACGTATTGCCGAACGTCTGAGTGGGCACTTAGAGTTTGAAGGAGTGAATTTTGAAGAAATCTATAGAATCTGTATAGAGATACAGTCACGGAGAATGTTATTCACAATAGGTAATGTCCGTTGGGTACGGAAAAAATGTATTTAAAATACAATGTACAATCAAGTATAACTGTGGGGGATGGCGAGGTAAGGTGACCCGGTGAGGTAAAGTGACCACTAGTTAATAGGAATCGAAAGAAGCAACGCCATCTATTCATTGTACCGTGAACACTTTGGTAGCGCGACGCCATATTTACCCGCCGACCGGCATCTAGTTGTGACGAGTCTTTGCGATTTTATTTCTAAAATTGTTTTATGGTAGTCTTGATTTAAGGTAAGCTGTTTAAAATGTTCTTTATAATGTCTGTGTATGATGTGATGATGTTTCTTGATCGGCTGCTGTAATTAAATTGTTTTTTAAAGTATTGTTTACACAGTAAAATGTTTGTTGTCATGGAGTGAGGTTATTATTATGAACACTATTTCTTATGCTTGACCATTTTAATTTAGTTAAAGTGGCTCACTTTGTAGGTAGATTAAATGACCTGGTAGGTCACTTTACCTGCTATTACCTATGTATAATTAAATATTTTTTTGTGTTTTGATGCAGTCTTCCAATGCCGAATAAATACACGCGCAAAATAACTCAACAATCGTGGGATGCAAGTCCAATGCAAGAGGCCATCGAGGCTGTGATGAGAGCCGAAATGGGGTTCCTCAAAGATAACAAACAGTTCCAAGTTCCACGATCTACTTTGAAGCGTAGAGTGAGAGATACAAACTAAAGAGCTACTGGATCTACGAAAGGCCTGGGGTCTCGTCGCCTTGTATTTTCTGTCGAGCAAGAAAATGAACTGGTGGAACATATTCTTTATAAGGAACACCGCTTCTACGGTTTAAGCTTGAAGACGTGAGACGCTTGGCATATCAGTTATCAGTGAAAACTAAACTAAATCATAACTTTAACGAAGATAAGCAAATAGCCGGTAAAATCTGGGCGCAAGGTTTTAGAAAGGGACACCCTGAGATAACACTGAGAAGCCCTGAAGCTACCTCACTTGCGTAGCCCAAGGGTTTAATAAAGTTAGCGTTATGGCCTTTTTTTATCATCTAGAGGAGGCTAGAACTAAAATCAATTACCCCGTACATCGTAATTTATAACGTAGACGAAACTGGCTGCACTACGGTCCAAAGCAAATCTACCCAAGATACTGGCTTTGAAAGGAAAAAAAAACAGGTTGGCGCAATTACCTCGGCTGAACGTGGAGTACTGAGCACTGCAGTCATCACATGGGAGCAGGTTGAAAATTCATACCGCCGTTCGTAATTTTCCCTCGCCGAAGTATGAAGATGGAGTTAAGGGATGGTGCACCACCCGCAACTACTTTCTCCTGCCATTCGTCTGGGTGGATGCAGTTTCAAATCTTTAGTGAATGGTTTAGGCACTTCTTAAAAATTGCTAAACCAACTGAAGATAATCCTGTTTCGCTACTACAAGACGGTCACAATACTCACATGAAAAATATCTATTTCATTGAAATAGCGCGACAAAATCACACAACAGTTTTTCCACCACATTGTACTCACAGGTTACCTTGGACGTTGTTTTCATGGGATCGTTCAATAAATTATTACATTCATGCCGTAGAAAAATATCTGCGAATCCATCCAGGAAGTGCTATCACTACCTTCCAACTCTCAAGACTTCTAAGTGAATCATTTCCTGAGGCAGCTCAACAAAGCATCGCCATAAACGGATTAAAGAAGAGTGGTATTGAGCGACTTGTCCGTCACATTTTTAAAGAATGCGACTTCCTACCGTCTCATACAACGGAAATTGAACCTCCTGTTCGCCCTGATATTCCACAAAGCTTATGCTTCTGAGATGACGGTTTCAGACGCTGAGCTACTAGCATTAAACCCAACATACACTAAACCCATCTCACTTAACATAGAACCAGAGCAAGGTACGACCACCCCTCAAAACACAGAACCTGAACCCGGCACGACCTACCCACGAAACGTAGAACAAGAGCCAGGTACGACCATCCCACAAAACATAGAACCTGAGCCAGACAAGACCACCCCAAGAAGGATGCCCACTGACCCAGTCACAAATACCCTACAAAATATTAACACACAACACAGCAACTCATCCGTTCGTAGCTTTCTCACCAGGCGATCTATTTGCTATAAATCACCGCCAAAGGTAAGAAAACTGAACAAGAGAAAGGTAAAACTGGAATTATAACCATCAGTAATTTATTTTGACGAGTAATTCCTGCTTCTATGGAACAAACAGGAATTACTCGAAAAAAAGCATAAGCAGGAAGAGACATAACCTCAGGAAAGACTTCGAAAAATAAACCGATTGACCTCGACGAAAACTTAACGAAGAATAGAACGAACATAGCAAAGCGAGCTAACACTAAAAATATAGAAAAAAGTGGGCATTAAGAGGAAGAATTCACTGATGCTGTCAGCTTTTACTGCATGGAGCTTTGGTCAACTTCAAGAGCAAAGAATGGTTGGATTAAATGCAAAATTTGTAATCACTGGGGGGGCACACGAAGCGTGTGCAGGATGCGATTACGACAATGGCGACGTGTGAATTTTGTGACTATTAATTACGCAAGTCCACTTTGTTTTGTTTTTTAAACTTGTAATTTACGTTTTCTTAATAAAATTAGAACTGAAATAAATAATTTTAGTGGTTTTTTTTATTGAAACTGCCACGTATGGCTATATCACCAAATTCACCAGTTTTCTGGTACCATTGATGACAGCCTAAACACCTTTCTTTCATCATTTAATTTTTGGTCACTAACTAACTAAAACAAGGTTATGTCACTTTACCTACGTTGACGAGTCCAAAGTGGTCAGTTGCCCCGGTTGAATGTTTTATCTTGTTATGAGTTTTTATTAATTATAAATGGTATGACTTTTCCTAATACTCATAGCATATTCGTCAAACACATGCCAAGAAATCATAACAATTACTCCATAGTTCTAGAAGATAACAGCAAATTTTCCTTACGGTCGCCACCATACCTCGGCACTCCCTATAGTGCTATCGTCTGAAAGCTTAACACCGGAAATAGAGACACATTAGAGATTTCTTCTTGTCATGTTGACACCTACCATAGAGTAAAAGGTACTTCGGAGTTCTGTCTGTATGCAGTATTAAGGATGCAAAATTCATGTGTGTACATTTTATTGACATTTTTCAAACATATAGTCAGTTGAAGTGGGAATGGACTGGTTACATATACCGCAGGGCGATAGTCTTTGGGCCAGGCGGGTGTTCCGATCAGTTTTAGGATATTGTTAAATTTCAGCACAACACACACAAGTGCGATCTTCATGAGCCTAGTTTTGCATTTGAGTATGTTATATATTCCATATTGTAGATATGGACTGCACATTTTTGCTGTCTAAATATTTCAATACAAGTTAAATAAAGAAATATAGACTTTTCTGCTTAGCAGAAGGCGGACTTATTGCCGGAGGCAATCACTTCCTGTCAACCTTAAACACTACAACACATTCGTATTGTTAGTGTATACGTTTCCTGACAGTGTTTTCCTTCACCGGGGTGCACTGCATTTTTGCACACAAATTTTAACCTAGATTTTAAAATCCGGAAAAATTGTGCGCATACCAGGTATCGAACCCACAACCTCTCGAGTAAGAGGCGTGCGCTCACCAACTAGGCTACTCCGCAACCCAGGACGAGTTGACTATTTCATAGAACAATCATTTGTAAAACATTACCCTATCGTAAAATAATTATTATTTCAACAACCTAACCTAACTTGTGGAGAAAAACAATTTTTTTTGCTCTATTGCAAAAGTCGTGGAACAAAAGTTGTTCAATAGGTGAACCGGCCTAACGAAAGTCGTCATGTCGAGTGAGAAACGACAGTGACACAGATGTGAAGTCTGCAAACTCTTGTGTATGTACTTCCCGCTCGCACCTCTACCTCGTTTGTCGACGTTTTCACGGTAACCTACTCTGGAAATATATTAGTGGATAATCACGCCACTAGGTCAGTTCAAAATAGTCTTTAACAGCCCATATAATATAGATATGGATAGGTACATACGCCTAGTTTCATTTCTGTGCAGTTTTTCCGCTAATTTCCGAGCGCAGCAATACAAAACCAACAATAAATAAAATAAATCACCTCGCACTCTACGGTCGTGTGATCGGATCGAATGTTTGTTGCACAGAAATGAGACTTGTCGACTGTACATTCACTTAAAGGGAGCGCGTCGAGCGAGGGAGAAATAAGAATGGAATCACACATAACTAAGTATAGTATAACTATTATACTTACCACGACCCTACTTACCTTCGTTCGCAGCGCCGAAGACCGTGCGCATGCGCAATACGCCATTGCCGCCTCGTGCAATGTTCGCAGCGTTTAGTTTTTTCCTAATAAATAATAAATGGTAGCTACATAAAGAATCTATACTATTTTAACAATAAGTATAAACTAGTTTTTACTTTTTTTTTATGTAAAATATTATTTAATATATAGTATATATATATGTATAATAAGAATAAACTAGTTTTTTACTTTTTTTATCAACAACATTTTTTAAAGCTAGGCTGAGCAGTATCAAAGAAAGTACGGTGTGAATGAAATTTAGTGTCTAATAGATGGCGTTATGGCAAGTATCCACTTAGTAATAAAACACAGCATAGGCGTTAATTAAAAATGTATTAGCTCGCTAGGTAGGATCATAGAATGACCTCATACATACATACATACATACACATCACTCACGCTGAATCCCGACATCGGGGTAAGCAGAGTAATCGGTGTTGTGCTGCAAGAACTCCGGTAAATTACAGTACCACACCGACCACCACATTTCGCAAGTTGTTCGGACAAGATATCAAGCAGCATGTAAGGCACGAAGACCCACCTACTGCATGAATGGGTAGAAGTACCGTGCCGAAGAAGTACCATCAAATATACTTATTTCAAAATATTTTATTCATAGAACTTTTTTAAGATTTTTTTTTTATAAACAACCAGCATGGGTGGCTGTGCCCAAAACATCAAAAGAAGATCGGGCACAGAAAATAACACCACTCCTTACGAAACCACGCTCAGAGTCACGCTCAAAGTCGGACGAAAACGTCTTTGTCCAATTTATTAACAAGCCTTTTGAAGATCCCCAGGTGGTAGGGACATACTCACTGGAAGACCATTCGTTATTTTCGCCGTACGACACAGGAACGATTTCGAAAAACAATGCGTTCTCAGAAGTTGGGTGTCAACAACATGTGGATGTTCCGAGCAAGTCCGGCGCGTGTGGCGGATATGAATGGGACAGGTGGGATTAGGGAAGCCAGTTCATCGAAGCATCGACGATGGTTGCACATATAAAACAGACTAAGGGAACCGATTGTTCGCCTGTGGTGCAATGATTTCAAGTCCCTCCGTGAGCTTGGGATCACCATTTTAATTAAATATTTATTTCATAACTCAACTATTGTCACGTCTTTTCTTATCTCTTCATTTTGTTTATTAAAAACGTTAATAGTGTATAAGTAGACGCTTTTTTAGTTTTCCTTATTTTTTTTAGGGTTTCCTTCAAAAACGGAACTCGAGAAATACTGGACCAATTAAGCTGAAGTTTTCGGCAGAATACGTAAAATTATCATGCAATTAAGGAACAAATCTATGAATACCAAATAATTCAGTGTTGGTTCAGTTGAAATAAAAGTTTGAGCTTCTATAAAAATACATTTTGTAACGCGAAGTGGGGTATCTCTAAAAAGCACGTGACGTGGACATTTCAGAAATATATATTTTTTAAATATATCATGCATTTTCATTGTTAAAATTATTTAAAACTCGCGAAATTCTGAACAAACTCTGCCTTCCCTCTATATATATCCGTCTATTAAAGAAAAATACTTAATAAAAATACAATTGTTATTGCCGTTCATAATAAAATGGATAAAACTTATTTTGATAAAATAATAAATAGTCAAGAATTATGGCCGCATACTTAATATAGAAATCAAATAGACATTATTTATAAAATAACTGAAGTTCACTGAATCACTGAAGTTCACAATGAAAACGATTGGACTTATTTTATATAATTTCCCTCTACCTCTCCCTCTCCCTCTCCCACTCCCTCTCCCTCTTCCTCTCCCTCTCTCTATCCCTCTTTTTCTCTTTCTATCATTCTCCCTCTCCCTCTCTCTCCCTCTTCCTCTCTCTCTCTCCCTTGCCTAGATTTCGTGTACCTAGATTTAGGGCGGGTGAGCTTGCACTATAAAAGATTTGTAGAAGAAGTGCTGGCACAAATGTCATTCCTCTCGGATTATTCGAGCGTATTTAATTAACTTGAAGGCTTTCTTGTGTTATCACAAAACAAAGACCTTAGAATCTTTAGTCGAAAAAACTTAGACCTAATTATTGTCTATGGAGCTATATTATTGCGTTGAGATAGAAATATTTCCATCTCGACGTAAATTAATTCCCAGAATCAATTTTTAGTTGTCTCAGTAAAGTACGCATTTATTTTACAACGAAATGGATTTATCCGAATTGGTTTACCACACTGAATGAATTTCGTTCGAAGCGAGTATGAAAAATATTTCTTGTTTTCAGCCCAGTTCAGTGTATTCGGCTCGATTAGGGGAAAGCACTAACGTGGCACCTAATTCACCGATTTCCTTATTTTTTATGTTAGCATCCCATAATTTTTGGCTCAAACCTCTTATGTCACGCAAGAACCCGTATGGTCATAACCATTCTTCAATGGTTCTACATACTCCAACGCAGGAATACTCACGTCTTCTCTTGTTTCTTCTATTCACTAAATAACTACGCCGCTCTTGCTTATTTGAGTGAACTTTTTGAGTACATCAGCTCTCATGGATGCTCTGGGTTTCCGTTTTTTGAAACGGAACCCAAAATATGAAATGCGGTTCCTCCCCTCTCCAATGGCAATAGTTGAGAACGGCTGAACGGGTTTTTTTTTTTATATTTGTAATAGTCGGATTAAGATTGATAGGGAAAGAACAATTTTAACAGTTGGTCGGAAAATTTAAAAATTCGGGAAAACTGAAAGTTATTTTTACTATGGTATTTTGCGACTGCTTACTAGCGTAAAAGTCGTTCGACAGCTCATGTGTTTGAAGTTTTGACATGACATTGGATCTATCGTATCAGCTAGGCATAGGAGCACGAGTTGGAGTAGTGAAATTAGAAGTAGAAGTAGGAGTAGGGGCAGAGGTAGGCGTAGTGGTAGGGGTAGGGAACGGTAGAGAGACGCTTGAGAGGCGTGCTCTTGCCCACTCGGCTAATCTACATAAAATAAATATATTTCCTCATAAAAGATTATGTAAAAGATTTTGTGTATATGTGTTTAATTATTTAATCCCAATTATTTACATCAACATCCATTTACCTACCAATCTAACCTCATTTCTTGTTGTATGCCGACATACAATATCATGCAGTATCACATCCCAAAGATGGGTGTTAATAAATTAGCTGTTATGTTCGCTTATAACTCAAAAACAACTTAATCAATTCACATGTTGTTTTCTTTAACGTATTCTGTTATAACTTAGCAGGCCAATAGGGACATGTCGGTATTTCTCGCGTGGCGGTTCGAGCCGCGGGAGCTTTTAGTCACGTCATGAGCAGATTTCAAATAATGAAAATATTAATAATTCATGTCAGCGTCGGTGTCTAAGTGGTTGCAACATTCGATATTCCTATCAGGTTAGTATATGCTGGGCGTGGTTCGGATTCCATGTGAAACTGTAGGTCCCTTCCATGTCCTTGCATGGTGGTAGGTTTAAGCCCGCCCGGGTTGGTACTGCCTTGGTACCACCGCTACGATTTGAGGGTAGCGCTGACATGGTACCTACCTAATTTACCAAGGTATATTAGGCTGACATCCCCGGTACCAAAAACTGGTAAATTAGTTGATGAACCAATCCGTGGCGGACTCCTTAAAAAAACAACAAAAACAATTCTTATATTTTATCCTAGGCAACGTAAATGATACCTACAGTTTCCAGGAAGGTTTCCGAATGCCATTTTGATATTGATGCGAGGTCGTATCGGCTGTTGAGCCATTGAGACGTGATGTTGAGTCACGAGCGTGTAGGATTACCGAAACATTGCCTATAGGCTAGAATATTGGAGAATTCGGCGGTATTTCGATTCTTGGAACAATTCAAAATGTACCAGAGTATTTATTTCAAGTGAAGGTATTGTTACTTGTGAAAGAAATAGCTGTTGCCCTTGTTTATCTATACATATATAATTTATTATAAATTTACACAGTTAGTGCAATTTACAGAGTCTCGAGTTTTTTTTCTGCCGATCTGCGTGGCTGTGCTTGAGGTCGGCTCCTTGAGTATAGCCAAATTCACCCCCGAGGAGTTGCCAGTCCGGCTTGAAGGCGGACTAATGTTTTTGGAGATAAGCTATTAACCCGCGATTTGAAGATCTGTGGATTGTAGGAATAGGGAAAGGGAAAAATATCCCCAGAAGCCCGTTACACACCTTCGCAGTGCGACATAAGAACGATTTTGAGAATTGTGCAGTCCGAAGAACTTCTTTCGACTACAAACGGGTGTTCCGCAATAGTATGTCGGGTTTGGAGAAGGGGAACAAGAGAAGGTGGGACGAGGGAGGCAAGTTCGTCTGAGCAGCGGCCGTAAAGCGGCGAAAGTTATGATGTCTATAAGCTTGCTTGATGTGGAAATATTACATTTTGACGTGGACATCGTCTCACTTCGTGAAGGAAGAGTTCGTGTCATTTCGTAATTCAATCGCATGCTTTTCATTACTCGCTTTGCTGTCGCCGCTCAGAACAAAGTGAGCTAAAGTCAAAGAAAACCACTTGTCTGGTTTTGATAAGATATATTTTAAATGCAATAGTATTGCCGATTTGCGAAATAAAGAAAATCGTAGCGACGATTGGAAAGTAAAATGCCGAGACCTAAAACATGGGAGAGGAAAAAAGGCATAATCCAATTTGCGACCGACCAAAACCACTCTCGGGTGCAGAGAGGGATCGCCGTTGCGTATTAGAAAAATGTACATTTACCCAACGCTGGTGACGATAGTGGTCGAGTTTATTTTCAGATACCTTAAAAATAAGCCCTTTGAATTGTACCTTGCACACAAGACTTTTAATGTTACTGACCCCTAGATCACGGCATTATTTAAAAAAATAATTTCCAGTTTTGTTCAAAATGCTCTACTGAACAAATGGTGCAGTTCGGCCTTCGTCAAAAATTCCTTCTTGGTTTATAATTTTGAAAAGTTTAAGTACACGAAGATTAACACTCATCGAAACTCTCCATCGGAAGATCTGCACAAGAGTACGTTGTCGGTAGACAGCCAAATAACCCGACAGCAAGCAGTGTCCACTGCAGGCGACAATTCAAACAAGAACCTGAAACCTCTAAAACACAGACGCATCGTTGGTTCGTTGAACCTGTCTTATCGGTATTATTACGGCCGCTACTCAGAAGAACTTGCTTCCCTCATCATCCCGCCTCTTGTTCGACTTCGACAAATTCGTCATATTCTTGCGGAACACTTTTTTGTAGTCGACATAAAAATTCTTTGGACTGCACGATTCTCTAAATCGTTCTTTTACGGCTTTGCAAAGGTATGGAACGGGCTTAAATAAATTTTATCTAGAAGAAGGCGGATTTATTGCCGGAGCCAATCTCTCCCAGTCAACCTTTATTCAATACAACACAATATTATTTTAGCGCATAGGTTTCCTCAAGGTGTTTTCCTTCTCCGGCGTGCATTATAATGCAATTAAAATCCGGAAAAGCTAAAGCTGTGCGCATAACAGCGGGTCTATTCTGGGAAGTCCGTAGGTGTGATTTCAGCGCTGAGTCATGTCAAGCGCTCTCTGTTCTCGTTCTTAAACAGCTGTCAGAGAGAGAGAGAGAGAGAGAGAGAGAGAGCAAAAGTGCTCTCAGCGCTGAAACAATACGTACGGAACCCCCATAATCTAGGCCCAGGAATCGAACCCACGATTTGCCCGTGTCTTCGTCCGCTTTGACTTTAACGTTGGCCTTATCAGATCGATAAGACGGGCCATTTGTTATCAATCGCCAATCATTTGCTCGGCGTTTTTAACAGCTAAATCTGCCAGAGTGTTATCCTAGCATTAAGTCAACCTTTTTTGACATCGTAGCCGTGTCAATAAATAAATAAATACAAAATACTTTTTATGTTCTTCATGAGCTTCTTCATCAGTGAGATGTTCTGACACTGCTTTAAATTTTTACATTGAGATCGTATGACGCACTGACATGGTGCGAAAAACACCTTTACGCCATCCCCTACCATGCGTTATGGATCCAATTTATAGGAAAACAATAATATCCGAGGGGTTGGAACAGTGTATTGAATGTTTATTTTTATTTGTTTTATTACATTACATGCACGTAAAATTATAACAATAATTTGTTCCATGAATGACATAAAAACATTTCGTTTCAGCTTTTATCCAGCCGGATGGACAGCCTGTGACGACACACGGGTCTTCCGCGTCAGTGAAAATCTGTGCATTCCTACATATCTTCGTGTAGCCGGCTGGAATTGAGGGAAGTGTTGACATGGCACCTACCTACATATTTATTTATTTGTTTGGCTGACATCTCTGGTACCAGAAAACTGGTGCATTAAGAGATGTAGCTTTCCTTGTCAGTTTTCATAAAAAAAAACTAATGTGTTGAAAGTTTGCAGGTTGTCCGGTCAAAATAAATTAAAAACAGATTTGGCGAAGCTTAATCATTGCGTAATCATTGTGCGAAAAGCTGTCCCAGATTCTTTTTTAGTGTCACTATAAGTAGTTTGAATGAATGAATGAATACTTTATTGCACACAAGAAAATTACAGATAGAAAACAGGATAAAAGAAGACAAGGAAGT
>WYDE02026315.1:0-12790 GCA_009867175.2 Adela reaumurella | reverse complement strand
GAGCGTTAAGAAGATCCAGATGAATACGGCAACAAATTGAAGAGAGAACGTCACGGTCCGGGTGGCGAAGTTGGTAGCGCAGTGGCAGCTAAGGCTAAAGGTCCCGGGTTCAATCCCGGCTCGGGCGTTTTCTTTATTTGTTTTCCGCATTTTTCTGATTAAGATTCAGTGAGCGACTTGCATGCTAAGCAAGGAAAATCAAATAAAACATTTTCAATATGGTATTGTTGCTCGCGTCCGCGACACCTTTGAGTACTAAAAGTCGCACGTTCCTCCTGCCTGGGTAATCCCCAAATGAAACAATGGGCCTGGCCCTATTGCGCCTAATCACCGTAAGAGGCTGCACCGATCAGGCACATAATCCTGTGTGGACCGCTGTGCCGGATTGTGACCGGACGTAGACGGTCCCGACGGTAGCCGTGGAGGTCCGTGGGCCCTTCCGTCCACCGCGTAGGTCAACCCAAATAAATTCCATAATACCTCATCATCACAATCATCTTTTAACCGTCCAGCCAGACCTGGTTATTTAACAGCGTCGTTGGCTCAGTTGTTACGATATTCAGTATTCGATTACCAAAGTTAAGCCATGCTGAGCGCGGTCAAGACTTGGATGGGTGACCGCTTGACCGTTGATGCTGGTCGTGGTTCGGATTCCACTTTGAACTTTAGGTCCCTTCTCTCTCCTTACATGGTGGTAGGGTTAAACCCGCCCAGTTTGGTACCACCGCACTGAATGAAGGTAGGTCGAAGCGGCTATGAAACATAGTTCGTGTTTTCCGCCCAGTTCAGTATAGCCGGCTGGAATTGAGGGAAGCGCTGCCATGGCAACTAACTACATAATTCACCAAGGTGTTTAGGCTGACATCACTGGTACCAGAAAACTGGTGCATTAGGTGATGTAGCCTTCCGTATCAGCTTCAATAAAAAAAAAAAAACCTGGGAATGATTGCAGACTGGTGGACGAAGCAGTGACTAAAGTGAATCTGTTTCTTTTGTGCCATCGAAAAAATTCTTAATGAGTGCAGACTTATGTCATTCTTCCTTATAACAAAACACACTTACCAGCATAGGGTCATCTCTCTCCCCTTCCTCTCTATTTCTCTTACTTTCTCTTTGCATCTGCATCGTCGTATGGATGACAGTCTTCAGCAAATCAGCAGCAAGTATCCGGTATTCTTGACTGGTCGAGCCAATGTCTTTTCGGTACAGCAGGCTTAGCAGTTCACTCAGTGTCTTGACGCAGAGTTCGAGCTGTGGAGGTTGCGTTTGGAGGGTTATTGTTTTTTTTTTATTTCATTTTTGGTCGGCTTTTGGTTCCATCGGAGCCGAAAAGAGTCTGAACTGGAGGGTCTCAACCCTCATTTTTAACTCCTCTGATGTAAGAGCTTTGGTTGGTTGGTCACTGGTTTGATGAAAAGCTTAGGGCACAGTGTGATTTAGTTTCTTTTCTATAAATAAAAAAAAAGACTGAAATAAAATACACTGAATAAAAAAAAAAATTATTTCTATATAATTTAGTTTTTAATAGTTAAGGCATTTCCATTGATTTAATTTAACTTATAATTTTTTTTTAGTTAATTGTATTTTGTATGTTGTTTTTTTTACTCTCTAATTTATGATTAATAATTTATATTTAAGCTTGCTTTGTAAATGTGTACAATGCTGAAAAGTCAAATATTAAATAATATCTTATCTTATCTTATATTACGGGTTTCTTCTTAATTGACATATAAGTAAATAGTTAGAGGACCTTATTAAATTTTCTGGTGTAAAAAAATTTTATTATGTAAATACATATAAAAGAAAGTAATTTTCATGTAGAAAGGTTAGATGCATTAATATGCCAAGATATTAATTGTAACAAATGAACCGTGTGATGGAGTTCCTGTGATGATTATAAAGAACTTACCTATAATGAAAATACACAACACATCAATAAATTGTCAAAACAAGCCAAAGCTCAATTACCCTGATGCAAGAAATATAAAAATGTCATGCTAATTCACCACACCACAACCATTTTTCATGTTCATGCTTACATAATGTTTATAGATAAAACATTTCATTACATGATCTCTTTGACTATTTGGTTTTCTTCAATAAAGCATAATATCGGTGAAAAAAAACCATATACCGTAATATTTGATAAGTGGCTGTAAAAATACTGATACTCTAAGGCTGATACGTTTCCACTCCAAGCTACTTTCCAGGGCAACCTAGTCCCCAATGATGATAGTCTGGGCGTCCTGGGTATGGAGGCTTCTAGAGACGTCGGTTTTCGATCGTTCATAGAATCCAAGGCAAAACTAGAGTCCAGAAAATTAAGGATTCTATACCGAAGAAGGCGTTTTTTCCAACTGTTTACACTTTACATACATAGCGTCACGCTTGTTTCCCAGTCCTCCACTTGCCACGATCTTGACACACCTCTACCGCTTCTTGCGCTCTCATAATATTCTTCATACATGCTCGTCGGTTACGGGTACTGGGCACTTGCCCCTTTTTGAGAACCTGCTCGATCTGTTCTAGATTAGTACGTTTAGGGCGATCCTTCCCAACTCTTCCACCCACATTCGATCCAAAAATTTCTTTTGTTAGCTATCATCATTCTTCCAACATGACCGAACCACCGAAGCATTCCTTTCTCAATCCTCGTCACTATATCTTCATTCAGACCACAACGCTCTCGCACTTCACAATTTCTCAATCTGTCTTTATTGTGACTCCACACATATTCCTCAACGCGCGCATTTCCACAGCATTTATTCAGCTACCGTGCCAATTCTGCTCACACTTTATAAACGCAAGTAAGACCGGTGACAGAATATTGCAGTCATCTCTGGGAAGGTTCCCCTGAATACCTCCTTTCGGCCTTGGATTCCATTCAGCGATGTGCCATTCGTCTCATTGGCGACTATGTACTCACAAAGGACCTTCAACCTCTAAAGCACAGACACATCGTTGGTTCATTAAGCCTGTTTTATCGGTATTATTACGGCCGCTGCTCAGATGAACTTTCTTCACTTAACCCCCCTCCTGCTGTTCGCCTTCGCAAAACCCGTCACACTCTTGCGGAACACCCCTTTATAGTTGATAGAAGATTTCTTAGAACTAAACGATTCTCTAAATCTTATATTGCACCCCATAGGTGTGGAATGGGCTTCAGGGGAACATCATTCTCTATTCCTACAATCCATGGATCAAATCGCAGGGCAAAAGCTTTTCCCCAGAAACAGTAGTCCGCCTTCAAGCAGGACTAGCTCCTCCTCGGTGGTGAATTTGGCTGCTCTCAAAGTCCCGGCTTCAAGTTCAGTCAGTCACCCAGTTCGACAGTAAAAAAAAAGTAAATAATATCGACATCATTTATATTTTCAAAATCTTTGAAGCATCGATACACTACACACATAGATTAAAAACCCCTTTTCCAAAAGTATACTTATCGTACGTTTACGTATACGCACATTTCCAGGGTATCTCGAAAATGGATCAAATGAAGTGTGGAGACATTGGAGGACACTTGCAATCAAAACCATCATCAAAATGGTGTTCGTAAATTAATCCAAAAATTAAAGCATCTTTTATATGTCACCAGTTTCACAGATATTTTCGCCGGGTTATAAAAATACTTACTGGATGGGTATATAGTGTGCACCTTGGCGTTCCATCGTTTTTGCGTACGTTTGTCTACTTAGAAAACCTAACCCTAACGTCTCTAACCCTAGGTTCCCGAGATTTTCCTTTAATTGCAATTCTTATGTGATTATTACATGATTACTGTAAATGTCAACGATTGTCCAAGATTTTTCTGAAAAAGAGAGCGTCAATATTCAGACTGAATGTTCGTCACTCAATCACACTAAAATGACCGAATGGATTTCAAAGAAATATGGCAAAGAGGTAGATTATGATCTGGAACAATACATATGAGTTTTACGCAACCTTTAATGCGTATAAATTCTTGGTTGAATCTCTCAGTGGCAAGAGGCCTTAGACTAATGAAATGATAGAATAGGCATACCTTCTTGGGTTCATCGGTAAGGTACTTGAAGTGGACCTGCAACGTACACAGAATACATACCAGCTCGCTGTAGCCCCTGTGCTCCTCCAGCTTGCGTCGCGAGGCGCCGAGAACGCGCGCTACCTTATCCACCGATCTGTTTTTGGTTCGGATCTCCACGCCGTATCTGTTAGTCTGCCGCCGCAAACACATCGATCACGCACAGCACGCGCCACTACACCGCACGGATTTTACTGCTCTGAGTCTCTATTGTGTACTTCCTGATATTTTTAAATGACAATTTAGGTTTAGGGCTTTAGCCATGTTCGGTTATGTCAACCCCATGGTGAAAAATTACTTAAACATTCTAAAAGATTTTTTACTAAATTTTAATGTAGGTTTAGAGCTTTAGCCGTATTCGGTCATGCCCCATGGTTACTTTTAAGTTAATAGAGTTAAAAAAAATTATTCAACATTACTAGAAGATTCTTTTTTAAATGTTAATGTAGGTTTAGGGCTTTAGCCGTATTCAGTTATGTCAGCCTAATGGTGACTTTTAGGTTGATGCCCCATGGTTACTTTTAAATAAATTAATGAAAAATTCTATATTTTTTAAAAATCTTAATGTAGGTTTAAAGCTTTAGCCGTATTTGGTCATGCCCCATGGTTACTTTTAGGTTGACAGAGTTACAAAAAATTATTAAACATTACTAGAAGATTTTATCTAAATCTTAATGTAGATTTAGGGCTTTAGCCGCATTCAGTTATGTCAGTCCCATGGTGAGTTTTTAGTGGATAAAGTTAAAAAAATTCATTAAACAATCCCAGAAGATTTATTGATTTTGGCGTGGTTTTTTTTTTATAGACACGGGTACGGGTGGCTGTGCCCAAAATTTAAAAAGAGTGAACACGAATCCTCGCGTAATCACACTCAGGAGGCTCCATACCAGCTATAATTTGAACAAAAAGTTTGTTTCATGCCTTCTGAAAATCCCCAGGTGGTACAGGTGGTAGGGAACACTTTCAAATTACGTTGCTTTTATGCAGTGATCCAAAGGGCTGAAATCATGCCAAAGCACCTACCCTATGCAACTTTCATCCTTTTTCTCGACTGCATCGTCATATTTGAGATTGGATTAGTAGTTTAGGAATATTAGTGTTTTGCTAATATCGGCTGCGTTCCATACCTAAGCACACAATAAAAAGGCTGCAAGCCTAAACGTTATTGCATGGTTGCCATCTTAGCAATTTTTGTTAGTTGATTACCGAAGTTAAGCACTGCCGAACGCGGTCACGGCGGTCAGGTCTTTGATTGGTGACCACTTGATCGTTAATGCTGGTCGTGGTTCGGATTCCATGTTAAACTGTATGTCCCTTCCCTTTTCTTATATGGTGGTAGGGTTAAACCCGCCAAGGTTGGTACCACCACACTGAATGAAGGTCGGTCGAAGCGGCTATGAAAAATAGTTCATCTTTTCCGTCCAGTTCAGTGTAGCCGGCTTGAATTGAGGAAAGCGCTGACATGGAACCTACCTATAGAATTCACCAAGGTGTTTAGGCTGACATCACTTGTACCAAAAAGAAAACTGGTGCATGATGTAGGCTTCCGTGTCAGTTTCCATATAATAAAAAAATATATATATATTTTCGTGTAATACGAGTCGAAATCACAACAATCAAACGAATCCCATTTTTTTTTTTAAATAAATATGACTTGTTTATTAACTTTAAATTAATTGTTTAGACTTAATAAATTATTACTTTTTGGACGACAAATTCAAGAAATACACAATTCATCTCGTAGGTTCGAAAATCCAGTAAAATCCACTGCGGTGATAGAAGCAATACATGCAATACTGAGCTTGCACACAATTTAGGTAATCACCCATTTAAAAATAGCAAGCATAGCACATCGAATATTTCACAAATAATTTTCTAAAAAAAATTACACAAAAAGTTTTAAGATCATTTCGGAATATTGAGCATAGGTCTGATTAAAGAAATTTATTTTGAAGTGTACTTTCCCTAACAAATTAGTAATCATAGTTATTATGACACAGAAAACAAGACGTCACAAACATAAACATGAAAGAAACGAAACATGCACACAGACAGGGGACGAGTGACAAACATATTTACATTTTCGACGATGTAAACTTTTTTTTTGTAATTTAACTTTTTAAAATGCTTTGTTATTCGGCAAGTGACATTGAAAACTTTGTTAGAAAAGCGTAAAAGCTGTAAATTTTTACAATTGACTGCCTCTTCACTGATACTGTATTTAGTTTAAAAAAATAACTAATGTTTTTTTAATAGAAAGCACACATTTTTCTATGAGCCCCTATAGAATCAGACTTTGTTCTTCTCAAAAGTATGTATCTTTTACGAGTGAGATTTTTTTAGAGTGAGGTGTTTGCGATTTCCGAAACTTCCGTTTTTAATTTTTTATTAAAAAAAATTATCTAATTTAAAAAGATTTAACATCAACACTACAAGGATACACATACTACAAATTCAAGTGTAGTGTACTACCATAAGTATGCTGAATAAAGAACTAAGAACTATAAAAGATTCATTCTTTTATACAGCCTAACTGAATAATTTTGTTACAAACTTTTTAAAAAAGATATATTTGTGGAATAAGAATTAAAGTACTTATGGAAAAAACAATTAAACAAGAAAGTACTAGGTAATAATTATTTTTTTGCATAAGTAGTCACTTTTCAGTTTTATTAAACTTGAACTTGTATTTATAGACACATTTATTTTACACAGTTTTCATATTGGTAGCGTCATCTATTACACGAGTTGACTTTATTATATAATTATAATTCTTGGCATTATTATTATAATATTATCGATAAAAGTAACTCTAATCGTGTATCGAAAGATTATAAAATGGAGTAAATCCTCGACTAAAACTTTTTATCAAAGATCATAATCTGACGGGATACAGGTTCTTAGAGATCAGTAGCTCTCATAAACATGGGTGGGTCATGGGTGCATGGGTCTGTTTAGGGCTACAAATGTAAAGAAAATGTTTAAAAGTGAAGAGGCGATATTGCGACAGTTAGAGAAACGCGCTGATGCATTAACAAGCTCTGACAATAATTGAAAGTGTGCGTCGCACGATGCGGGCGGTGGCAGGCGCGGAGATCGACAAAAACAGTAGGGGACAGGGTTAGGGCAGTGTCCTGCAAAAACTTACACATTCCGTCAGACCAGGAATCAAAACTGATATCGAAAATGTATGAAAAAAAAAACTTATTATTTCGGTTTTCCAATTAAGGTTAACACTTTCAATCCCTGCTTCCGGCGGAGCCGTTACAAATTGTGGTTTTTATTTTGAGAACGGATTTATAATTTATTACAAAAATTTTGATACAATTAAACTATTACGTAATTTTTCAATATTTTTTTTTTATAAATTAGGGTAGTGTAAAAAAAAATGTGTAAATTTTTGCATGACCCAACGTTGTCTAATTTTTTGATGCAAAAGCTGCCAATTAAGCAAAAGCAACTCTGACGTAGGTACGTTTAAATTAAATAATGAATTCTATTCTTTGAAATCTTAATTCTTCATTGAGAAAAAATAAGAAAACAATCTTAATTTAATCTTAAAAAATTAAATAAAGTTCAAAATGTCAGAGCAATTTTAAGATTAATTTTAATAGCAAAAAATGTTTATTCCAAGCAGCTTTCAGCCCCAAAAATATTAGATGAGAAAAAAACAAAAGTTCGCATGGATGTTTGATTTCATTGCAGAATATATTTCAATATCCACAAAAACATTTTGTTTTGAGAAAGTTAGAATTCCATATTGTCAAGAAAAATATGTCCAAGAAAAATTTCGTATTTTCCATATTTTTCATGACTTTCTGAAACCATTAATAATTTTTTAAAAGAAAATAGGTAATTTAAATTTTCAATGTTTCAATGAAGAAGCGCTTCTCATTGATGAAAATAGAAAAGAGTTAAGACGGGCAATTAAAAATAAAATTAGTAGGTATGTATTCGTAAAACGTTTAGTTGAGCTTTCTTTGAAGAAGTGAATTTTAATAGAAAATTAATGCAGTTAAAAAATTATAAATGGTCTTTGGGTCGACCGGCGTAAATAGAAAAGCACATTCGCCTGAAAGCTTGAAATCATAGAGAAGCTTTAATGCAATCGATGCTGCCCTCCGATTGATTGATTTGGGCGAATGAGATTTTCGTATAACCCCGGTGGACCCCGTTGTGTTAGTATAGAGTGCTGTGTTGTCTCTTACCTTGCGTCGGTGCATGGGGGGTCGGGACAGTGCCTCCGAGTACTATACCATAAACACAATACGCATCATGCATCACAAACACGGGGCCAAGGAGTTTTAGATTTTTTATACAAAAAAAAAGTTATATTAGAAGTTACATACAACTTTCAATGAATGATGATTTTTATACAAAAAAAAAATGATTTTAGAAGTAATATTTAAATTTAAATGAATGACGATTTTTATAAGAAAAAAGGAGAAATTAGAATTTGCATTCAAGTTACAATGAATGATGATGGGTGAAATGTAAAAAAATTGGAAAATTATTATAACAATGTGAGTTAACAAAAAAAAAATATAAAAGTAATTACAATTAATATTATTTTTGTTATGTTGCTCTAAACTCGGTGGCCTTTTTCACACGCACACACATGAAATAAAAAAAACACACAACTACAGTAGTTTTCAAAGCACATAATCACACACATTTAAAATATATTTTTTTTTCTAAAGAATACCTAATTTTCCTCACTATGCAATGTGTCAGACATGTAATTAAAATATTTCATAGTTCATATTTAACTACTCATTTTAACAATTATACCACTTCTTTAAATATAGTATAACCTTCACCATTGATTCCATCACCAAAAGTTTAACCCTTAAAACCCCGTTATTGTGTTATCAAATAAATTAATATGAAAATAAATATAGGTTTTAATAAAATAACGTGTACGTGTAAAAATGAGGAAATTAAAAGTTTGTGAAAAATTCATGTTGTTTATTTAGTAGATTTATTTTAGTTTTAAGGCAGAAAGTAATGAAAATAAGTGCATTAATATAATGAAAAATATTTTAAGATTTTAAATTTACCTGTGCATAATAATAGAAGTACGAAAAAATCAATACGAAACAGCATAATTAAACCAGAATATTTATACAAAACTCATTGACAGCAAACTATCAAAACCATGCTCAAGTAGAAAACAACTCTAATAGAAATAAAATAACACAAAAAATAATATTTACATAAATGGAATACATAAAAAAAAACAAGAAAACTAAAAAATCAAATAGAATTATGATTACCTTTTTGTACAATAAACTTTCTAAGACTGATAAAAATAATTATCCCAAAAATTTAAATTAGGAACAATTTTTTTAACCATGATTTTTTTTAGATTATACGTTTCATTTGATTAAACTTTGACAATTTTTTTAAAAATAAAAATCCAAGTCACCAAATCGTTTCCTAAAGTTGATCACTGTATCAAAAAATTTGGATAGTACAGCTTTCTACATCGCTGTATCTTTGCATCTCCAAGCCGTGAACGTGACTATATCATCTGTCGTGAGCCTGCCAATGACAGCCAACTGGGAGACCAAAGTAAGCTCAACAACAAGTGTCTCACTCGTTCTTGTTACTGCAATGACTGTCAGTATTAGCGCAGTCACCTGTATTCTCCCTGTCTCTGTTTCCAATCCTGGAAGTGCACAATACAGCATCGCAGGCAGGCTTATTGTATAGAAATGCGAAGATGCCAAATTTGACTGTCAACTTGAATCCCAATTAACTAACAAGACAGGAGGCTAATGATCAGTGGTGGACGATGGACTTTTAGCAAGGGCAAGCCACACTACACTGATCATTTAGAAAAAAAAACAAGATTCTTACCTATACCTGAAAAACTATACAGTGCCAGAGATCTCAAGTCGTCTCAAGTCATCTTGAGTCGTCTTGAGACATCTCGTGTCGCATCGAGTCATCTCCTCGAGTCGCCTCAAGTCATTTAAAGTTGTCTCGAGTCATCTCAAATCATCTCGAGTCGTTTTGAAACCCCTCGAGTTTTCTAGAGTCGTCTCGAGTAGTCTCGAATCATCTCGAGTCATGTCGAGTAATCTCGAGATATGTTGAGTCGTCTCAAGTTTCTCGAGTCATATCAAATTGTCACGAGTCAGTTCGAGAAGTCTCGAGCTATCTAAAGTCATCTTGAATCGTCTCGAATCATCTTGAGTCGTGGTGAGTCGTGGTGAGTCATCTCGAGTGATCTCGAGTTATCTCGAGTTATCTCGAGTCATCTTGAATTGTCTCGAGTCAGTTCGAGATGATTCGATATTCGTCAAGATGAATTGAGATGATCCGAGACAAAGTTGGCAGCAATAGTAACAACAAACAAAATCTTGAAGCCGGGCTTCATGATTTTGATTCATGATTTTCTTTAACTGTATGTGTCCGCATCAGTGTCTATACATTCACGGCTTTCTCTTACACATAGTGCTCCAATTTTGTGTAAATGTATTAGTGTTTCCTTAGAAAACAGAGAATCACAAAATGTACTGGCTTCTGCCGCAGAGAACTAGCAGCGCCACTGCTGCGCGTTCATTGCGTAAACGGACTATGTTTCTTACTCTCGTCTCATGTGAAATACACGTAAACTGAAAAAAGTTTTAATAATTGGGATAGATGTTTCCAATTTTTTATTTATACGCTTTCACGCTTAGGCAAGCCGGGTGTTTTTATTTCTAGGGTACATCTGCCACTGCTAATGATACTGGAAGAGCCGAATGTCATTACAGTCAAAGAAAGCCATGCTGTCACATAAACGCACATGAGGTTACTATCACTTTCTCGCTCCCACATACCTCCCGATGACACGAGTAACCGCGCGCGCAAATGTCACAATGTTAGTGGCTCGCTCACTCTTGTCACCAACTGCCACTTGTCCCAAGAGGCAAGTGGGAGAAAGTGATAGAAACCTCGCAGTGGAACCATTATGTGGCAGCATGGCTTTCTTATAAATGACAGTTGGCATTGGTACTGGAGTTACGTCGATGACGTCATCTTTTCATGGCTTGGTGCATGACAAAAAAAAACAGACAACAATGTAGAAGGCTATGCTAGTCGCATGTTTTGACGTTTGAGCTACCGCAATTGGGTGGAGACTCAATTAACTAAAATGCAAGGTTTAAGCTTGCTATCTAAGATCACTTACCTCATCGTGGTTCTGTATGAGATTTCTGAGTGTGCTGGTGAAGTGAGGAATGAGTATCTGGCGGCAATGGCTTTGTAGGAACAAGGGGCCTTGCACCAGGTCCAGGATGGTCATCAGACGTTGCTTGGTGAGCCGAGTGATGGGGAGCACATCCAGCATTGTGCCTATCATCATGCTGTGGAAGAGCATTTACGCGACTTCTTCACAGTTCTTTAATTTTTTTAAGGAATCTGACTCAAAGAAAGTCAAAGTGACTATGAAAAATAGTTCTTATGTTGCGTTTAGTTCAGTGTAGCCGGCATTTGGGAGTAGAACGTACATGGCATCTACCTAATTCACCAAGGTGTATTAGGCTGACATCACTGATGCCGAAATGTTGCATTTGGGCGATGTAGCCACTCATGTCAGTTTTCACAACAAAAAAATATGGTTAATGGAACCTGACAGTGTACGATCTTCGTTCTGAGAATCTTTGGAGTCAACATTTTAAAAATTCGTTTCTTAGTGCTCACCCTTACATTACATAAGAAACTCCTGTGCAAAATTTCATGCTTCTAGAGTCAACGGTTAAGGTTTTGCGTTGTCTGTCAGTAAGTCAGTTACTTCAAGAATTTTATTAAGTAGATGGTACCTGTCGTGGGAGACTACACCTTGCAATAATACCCAAATAATAATGGTAACACGTGTCAATGTTACCGATCAAAGATCGTAACGTTCCCACTTGTACATTCATTTTGCTGAATGTTTTTGTCACTTACAGGGCTGATATGACCAACCCTACAAAATCCTACACCTCCTCAAAAAAACACTACAAATTCCTACTAATCAAAAGCCCTTTGTAAATAAAGAAATAAAAAAAAAATGTCTGAAGTACCTCAATTTGTTATCAGGATATACTTTGATGAAATGACTGACGGTGCAGGGCAGGTACTTGATGCAGGTGCCTTGCGAGGTCAGAGCCGAGTCGCTGCTAAGCTGCATCATCCACACCATCGACTGCAGAAGCTCTGTATCAGATAAAGGGGCGTACATTAAGCATGTGAGCACAAAAAAGGTTGGCAGGGAGGAAAATGCGGGGCTTTTCCGACGCGGAAGTAGTATTGACAGATTGCGCTGTAAATTATTTTCCCTTAATTAAATAATATCTACAATAGATTAGTACAGCATTGATTGTACAGGAAAATTTTAGTATACATAAGCAGTGAGGTCAAAATCATCAAAACCATGAAAAATTGGTAAATTTTTACGATACTTTAACAGGCTCAGAAGACATTCTGTTAACAGCCTTTTGACAAGGTTTCAGTAGTATAAAAAAACAGACACATAAGGGAACCAGATCAATGGATCTCACCAAACTGAAATTCCTAAGAACCAGTGATCCGCAGATAACAGAGCTGATTAATGTAAAAATATATTGGGGGACTTGAATCATTGCACTGCAGGTGAACAATCGGTTCCCTTAGTCTGTTTTATAGATACTACCATCGTCGATGCTCCGATGAACTGGCTTCCCTAATCCCTCCTGCCCCGATTCATATCCGCCACACGCGCCG
>WYDE02026204.1:0-12792 GCA_009867175.2 Adela reaumurella | reverse complement strand
CTGACTATATACTTGCATGGTAACTTTGGCACGTTTGTTTTAAGCTATGCCCCACCACACCTTCTCTTCATGCAACCTGTTCGTCCTATCGTGGTTGCATCAGCTAACCTGCAGAATATGTTATGGCCTTACTTATAACCACAGCGCGATGTAGTCAAATATCAAAGGAGCGAAGATGCAACTTTCGTGTTGTGGTCTTTCTGAGATTTCGTTCGGGCTATTTTTATAAGGGCTATAACAGGAATAACGCGTTATGCTTTATTGACTTTTTTTCGCTAAGTAAGCGTCTTGGGTCTTTGAGCCCTAACACATGCATAAACCTGACTATATCTGATTAATTTAATGCGTTTATGTAATCTACTTCACGCGCACATAACATTTCACGTGACGTCCAGTAATTAATTTACCAATTACCTTTGCTTATTGGCATACGGGATTATCAACAAAGCCGCTATATCAGCGTACTATAAAATAATATCACTAGCGTGCCCGCGGGTTTGCTTGCTTGTAATAACTCAACCAGAGCGATTCCGAAAGCCGAGCCTACTGTAATGTAATAATTGCGTGCACCTTTTCACAATTCTAAGCCAAGGAGTAATTAAAAAAGGCTTAACTGCTGGCAGATTGGTCTTTTTTCCTAGCTAAAAGGTTTTTATTAGTTAAATAAATAAAATAAAATAAATAAATATAGACTTATCTGCTTATCAGAAGGCGGACTCATTGCCGGAGGCAATCTCTTCCAATCAACCTTTATACACTACAACACATTCGTATTGTTAGTGTACAGATTTCCTCACGGTGTTTTCTTACACCGGGGTGCATTGTAATTTTGCATACAAATTTTAACGAAGATTTGAAAATCCGGAAAAATTGTGTGCGTATCGAACCCACGACCTCTCGAGTAAGAGGCGAGCGTTAACCAACTAGGCTACTCCGCAACGTAGTTAAAATGGAAAGTTGGAACACTTCTTGTAGCTCGGCCTTCGGCCTCGGTCCAGGTTGCTATATCATACGCTATGTGAATCTGGATACAGCTAGTGCTTCTGTGTCGCTTCAAGTTATTTATTAATTAGGATTTTGAAATTGTTAATCAGCATTGACGATCACAATCGTAATCGTAATCTGTAATCGCAGTTCGGCTTTCAGCCACGCATAAAATTACGCTTCGGT
Source organism: Adela reaumurella (assembly GCA_009867175.2). Classification (NCBI taxonomy): domain Eukaryota; kingdom Metazoa; phylum Arthropoda; class Insecta; order Lepidoptera; family Adelidae; genus Adela; species Adela reaumurella. The sequence continues at coordinate 11,622 of WYDE02026204.1, read as the reverse complement.
AGGAAATGTAAACAGTATGTATGCAGCTCGAGGCCAGTCACATCGAAGACAAAGATAATGTCACCTCCAATGAACTATGCTTTGTTAAGGGCCCGTAGGCACCTAGCCACCAAATGCCACCATGTCGCGCTCACTGACCAATAAAAACAAGCCTATCGTTTTTTCCAGTTTTCCTTAAATTTACCGGAAAGCACATTACTGTATCGTTTTTTCCAGTTTTCCTTAAATTTACCGAAAAGCAAATTACTGTTACAATTAACTGCAAAAAATAAGATAGTTGTCACTCAAAATTCTGAGATCTTGCAAATGAAAGAGTTTTTCTAAAGCTATTTTTGCCATTTTTTCTGTGTTTCTAGAACATTTTCAACAATACTGTCCGATGAAGAGTTTATAATGGAACCTTCTCTATTCACTGTATTTATGCTTCAAGTGTTTCTGGGTATTTCGCGATGAAAAAATGGACGATTGCGACAAAATACTTGTCGTATTGTCGGCCTTGCGTGGAGTATTGCTCGCATCTCTGGGGTGGAGCTGCTCAGAGTCGACTTGGCTTATTGGGCTCGATCCAAAGACTCGCAGTTTACATAGTCAGCGACTCCGCGGTGTCTAGCAAACTTAAACCATGGCAGCTTGGCAGAGATATTGGTTCACGAAGTGTGTTCTATCGGCTGTTCCAATGCGGCTTCTATTGAAGCTATCCTATTTTATTTTACAATTATAATTATTATTAAATAATTTGACAATTCTTTGACAATTCTTTGATGCTAGTAATTTCTATTTGTATTTTATTTTGACTTAAATTTGTTTTTGTTTTATTATTTTAACTTTGATGTTTGACAATTCTATTGAAGCTTTCTAACCTAGGTTTACTTATGTATTATTTTAAATTTTAAATTATTGTATTTTACTGTATATACATTTTAGTAGGTACCTAAGTAATGTCGCTGTCATGATCGGTGCCACAAGCGCGAAGTAAATTTAGATGTAGAAAAAAAAATGACGATATCAAGTGTACTTTTGTTACCAATGAAAGATAAATAAATAAACAAATAAACAGATCTAAAGAAGGCGCGTAAATAAAACTTTAAATAATTAATAACACAAATTTCAAGAAGTATAATGAAAATTAAAAAAACGAATTTATCAACAGGAGATCTATCTGAATATAAGACGTCCAGATGTCCGCACGCCATGAGAGCGGCGAACGTACTGGGTGGACGTCTCCATGACCATGAACAGGACGCTCTGTTCGAAACGTCGGAACAATCCGATAAATTCATCGCGAGAAGAGCCGGAAGTTTTCAAAGTGTAATTTACCATTCATTAAAATAGCTTCATAATATAGTTGGTGACCCAGCTATATCATAATAAATAAAGTTTCACATTCATTAAGTAATATCCAGATTACCTAGAAAACATCCCAAATGGGTCGAGGGATGAGGTCGGGGTGTGTCAGAGAGGGGTGGGCAAAAAGCCTGTATACTAATAAAATACTATTGAGAAAACTGCTATTATTTTGGAACGTTTAAAGGACAGTTTAAATGATTTTGTTTATATTTTCATAAAATTCTTTCTCTGTAGGCATATTCTCGTCAAAAGCTTGATTTAGTAAACATATTTTTAAATTATAAGGGTTCCGTTTTCCTTTTAAGGTCAGAACCCTGAAGAAAATAATGTCGTGGGATATTTTTCCTCCATTCATTTAGGCTTCGTTGAGTGAAAACTTCATTGACATAGATATCTACTTTTGTGGTGGTATGTGTACATGTTTGTACACCAAAAAACGATATGTACACTCAACAATAAAAGTGGTTGACCTAAAACGCGCATATTCCGATTGTCAGTTCAAACACTTTGTCCTCCGCCAAACCCCCCAAAGCAACTGTTTACTATTGCCTGCCCTCCCAGCTCCGCCTCCAAGTGGGGAATACTTTGCAAAGTACTTTATGTCAAAAGTAAGCATGGACTATAGTCGTTGATTGTACACGCGATGATACCTGCTTGAGCTAAACGCCTATTTTGCCTGGGAACAGCCAATGTGCCGGTTGTCATAGAAACTTTTGTAGCCATTCGTGTAAACAAACATTATTTCACAAAAGTGTCCGTTATGGTGAACTGATAAGGTATCTTGTTATTTTATCTGCACATTAAAATTCATTCTCCTTAAATTTGGGTACTATAATTGACTTTTTAACTCTTAAAGTCTCAAAAGGTAGGAGTTAGATCAAATTAAACAGACAAAAGTAGGTAAAACAATTAATTATCAAGATGTTCAAAAGGCACATATTTAATTGAACTAAAGAGGCAACTCGCTCGGCCAGCGTCCTGGATAGTGTGGGGGAGACGGCTGAGCTGGAGGAAATCCTTTATCTGGCATAATAACAGCCATGCTCTCGTTTCTTAGAGAGCATGCCCGGCCATCTTCATTATGTAGTCTTAGGTAAAGGTGTGTTGTATATATGCTTTATTTATGTGTTTTTTAGATTGATTTAGGTTATTAGTAGTTAATCATTTTTATTTAGGTTTAATTTATGTATGTTGAAATTATTTAATTTTAACTTCTAATGTTCAATTTATTAATTGTATTTTAATATGTGCGATTCATAAAATGAAACAATATAATTAGATAGTAAAAAAAAATCCAATAATTTGTAAATTAGATAATGAATAATATATAGATGGATTATTTTAATCTGCCATAATTTAATCTTTTACAATCATTTGTATCACATTGGAGAGGAACTGGCAAGGATTGTTTGTTTAATGTTCACCTGTTTAGGTTTCCTTACACACTGTCATTTGCTCAATTACGTTGCAGCTTTGACGAGAAGCTCAAGTCGCACTACTACTACAACCCCGACACGGGCGTGACACAGTGGGAACACCCCCTCGACAGAGTCTACAGGCAGCTGGTGGTGAAGGCACGCACCGCGTCCGACAAGGACATCTCCATACATACCGACACATGCGCCTCTGTCCAGGTATCTTCAAATTTTTACTTAGTAACAGTTTTTTCTTTGAATTTGCTTACTCAGTACTCCAAAAATTAACAAAATTGAGCTTTATAAAACAGCAGTTTGTGGCACGGTGCACTATGGGGATCTCGCAGAAAATTTTCCAAGTAAGAAATGTTTGATATGGAGACAATGTAATTTTTGTTTAGGTACTATAAAAACGGCGCTTTAAAATCCAAAAGATTGGTTTGTTTCCATGTACACTTTTTTTTCTACAAAATTTCAAAGTTAAAAAATCTGTAATTGTCGAAATGATTGCTTCTATGCGATTTGCCAAATGCCGATTTTTTATTTCAAGGTCCAATGTACTACATGTTAGTATAAATTTTTTTATTAATGTTTGGCTCATTGTTAACGAAAAAAAATTAATAAGATAGGAAAAGTATTCTTTTACTTGCGTTGATGAATTTTTCATGTAAGTCTGAATTTTTTTATTTATTTAGAATTCTTGTACGTGCACCTTTAGCTATACTTGCCTACACGTACTCATGCATACGTACATATGCCTCAGTATCCACACGAATACATTACAGTAAATTTAGCTGCAATATTAGCTGAATAGCCGGCCGAAACGTCAAGTCAACTGATAAGCACGCATGGTGGCCACCAAACTGACTAGATGACCTCCTCTCTGTCTCCAATGGGCCCAGGAAATGCTCTTGGTGAAGCCATTGCAAGCTGAGTTTGTTTCTCTTCGTGAGAAGCATTACCAAATGCCTTCAGAAATCTGTGTCACAGCAGACGAGGGCCTGCAGCGGGCCGAAACGTAGTGCGCAAAGAGTCTGGCGGCGCCGCCTGGTGGTCCCGACCTCGATGGACACCCTTTCCTACTGCCAATGGGCCCGGACATGTTCGGTGACGCCATTGAGTGCTGAGTTCAACACCTTCCTAGGGGTCAGTTTGGTCGGGATGCAAGGTTTGCGTTACGTCACATTTTAAATTATCAAAATTTGTGCATGTTCAAGTTATGAATTTAAACTCCTGTGCAATTTACGAGTAATATTGTTTTAAGTGAGCTCAAAATCGCTAGTAATAAGGTATTAGTAATAGTAATTAGGATTCCCAGTATAATTACAAATTTAGTTTTTTCGTGTTATAGATCATGTGACATAATTTTGTTTAGTCGTAATATGAAAGCACACTCACGGCACTTGGTCACTTGGCACGGTACTTCCACCCATTGATGCAGTAGGTGGTTCTTCGTGCCTTACATCCTGCTTGATATCTTGTCGGAATAACTTGCGAAATGTGGTGGTCGGTGTTGTGCTGTAATTTAGCAGAGTTCTCGCAGCACAACTCCGATTGCTCTGCTTATCCCGATTGTCGGGATTCAGCGTGAGTGATATGTATGTATTTATGTATTAAAAAAAAGTTAAATTGTATATTACAACAGTGACTTATTAATGGTACGAAAATCTTTCTTTCCTGAATATAAGGCCAAAAGTTTTTACAAAGCATCAATTACGCGATGGAATGAGGGGGGGTTGTTCTGATCATACGTTACGGTCCTGTTATCTGTTTTAAGTTTGTGGCTGTCTCCTAAACAGAAACATGATAACTGACCTATGAAATTCAACAATATTAGGAGTACCATAAGTCAGTACTAATACCGTTCCAGTACACATAAATTACATTTCCGTGATTTTATTTAATTTTTTTCACTTTTCAGGAGCTACTCACGTTCGAAGAAAACTCAAAGCATGTAGAAAAGGTCGAACAAAAAGCCGACAGTCCCGATCAAGAATTCTCTACCGACAGCGACGAAAGCAAATCTGACTTAAAACATAGACCAGAACCGTCTACCAAAAAACCACCCGTGCCAGCACAGCGACCCAATGCTCTCACACCGATTGCAAATAGACCAATGAGCGGTCTGAGTCCTTTAATAGGCATCAGCGACAGAAAGTTAAGCGATCTACGTACTTCTCCTCTAAGAAGAAGTATTGATAGTTCGTTCCCGGTAAAAGCGGGACCGAAGGACTACTTCAGAGGCAAAGATCCTGATTTTCCGTTCGGGGAGGCGCGGATGAAAGGCAAGATCATGTTCGAGAAACCGCCATTGTTTAAACAACATTCGGAGATCATAGATTTGAGCATAAAGCTGGGGGATCGTCAGGACGACGGGGCGTTTGGACTTATGCAGGCTCGGAGTGATAAGGGCCTATCTATCAGTGGTGAGTTGAACTATTTTTTTTTGCATTTTAACATGTATTATATAATGATGTACAATTTTCTTATCGTGGATTATTAATTGAAGCGGATCATCCTAACAGATAAACCAGAAAATCTGTAACTACCTATCTTCATAACTACCTACAGTATATTTTTTTCCAAGACGGACTAAAGTGACGTTTGTAGCGTTTTCACTTTCACACAAATTTTATGTGGTTATGTAGAGCGCTTACAATAATTATAAATAAATAAGTGAATGTCTGGGACAACCCAAATTTGCAAATGTAATTTTTTTTTTAAAAACGCTTGTTTTTGACGTTTGATCCCCACTGAGAACACAATATATGTAACTTTAGAAATTGTGCTGCATGACTGACTTCGCTCCGGTGATGGTAGACGCCATGAGGAAACTTTAAAGTTGTTAGGTCACCCCGTGGAAGTGTGACCATATCTTCTAATATGAATGAGAGAGGTCTGTGCCAGAAGTGGTACGATTAAGATGTATGCAAAAAGAGAAGAAAGAAAGAAAGATGAAAGATGGCTACTTCCAGAACTTGATTCCGTACTTGTCCGTTGTACCGTAACAAATGCTTCCTGGGTTATGTGTTCGTTCTGATACAGTTCAGGTTTAGGGGACCTTCTTTGGTGTTCATTGAGTAAGTTACATATTAAAGACTCGGTACATTGCAGTAACCTTTCGAAATGTTTGTAGGTTTCAATGAGATCTCCTCTAGTGTTGTGAGATCTAAGATCTACTTTTCTTGATGTTACCATCTTTGTAGCTCGACGATTAATTTATGCCTTTTATTCATACAGAAAATGTTGAAAGTTTAATTTCCCTGTTGCAGGCAAAGGCACCATGTTCCTAAAAACTAAACGTGGCTCTGGTCCCGGATCCAACTTACCCAGCCCCGACACGGAGAAGTCGCTGCCATTCGACGCGTCAACACGCAGCGAACCACCCAAGGGCATCCTCAGGGAGAAGACTTTTGAGATGCTTGAGCGGAGGCTGGAACAACAGAGGCAAGAGGCGAAGAACGCGGCCGATGAGGATAGGAAGATCGTTAGGTAATGGAACCCAACTCCTGCTAAATAATGGGCAAAATTTCAGAAAAGAAAAAAATCACCATTTATAAAAAATTTTCTTTCATAATTCTCTTTGCACATGAAATTGTTAATTATATCATTAAATTTGTATTTTATGCATAATTTATGGAGGAAAATGTTTCTTTTAACATACATACATACCATCACGCCTCTTCACCAGAGGGTTCAGCAGAAATAATTGAGAGCCATTTGACACGTTCCTGACATTACTTTTCAAAATCTTAATTTTCCCATAGCAAAAAATTTTAAAAGAAAACGTAACAAAATATAATGAATACTTACAGCACAACACCGACCATCATGTTACGCAAGTTATTCGAACAACATATCCATCAAACAGCATGTAAGGCACGAAGACCCACCTACTGCATGACTTGCTAGAAGTACCGTGCCAAGGTGAGAGGTGGCGAGCCTGTCGCCCTTTAGCACGGCATCTTGCCCTTATCCATTTGTCGCCTTTTACGACATGCAAGGGAAGAGATGCAGTGGGGTCGTCTTTTAAGTGCAGGCCCCACACGGCACGGCATAATAATAAAGTATTGATTAAAATATCCTAACCTGCAAAGGTATAGAGAGAGTGACATGATGATATTTGTAGAGAGAACAAAATAAAAAAGGTTGGAAAAAAAAAATTGCAATATATTTAAAAGAAGTACAAAGAGCTAATACACTATAAATTCTCAAATAATAAGTAAATTTATTGTTACATTCATTGTTTGACAAATAAACAAGAAAATATAATTAAATACTCAATGTAGAAATTGCGGCAAAATGTTTTGAAAATTAGTCACATCCTTTTCTTCATCCACTGTCATACATCGTTTCACACATGCACGCCGGGTATGGGTGCTGCGAACTTACCCCTTCCATAAAAGGTTACCTATTTGGTCATGGTATGTTTGCCTAGGGCCCATTCTAAATTCGATTCATATAATTGTTTGGTCATTCTCTAACCATCCATTCTCACAATGTGTCCAAACTATCTAACCATCTTCATTTAACAATTTTTCATTTTTCTAATTGTGGCTTTTTAATTCAAAATTCGAATTTTTCCGTCTCACACTCTTGTCATCATATTTCACAATTATATTGTCATTGTGATTACATTATCATCTCCGTGCTACACTCCGCACGTTTTAAATTTAAATATTGCAATGCAGCCCCTTCCACACTCTCCCAACGATGTGTATCTGGAGTTCTTCAAACGCGATGTGAATGTGCACCTAGCTGGACGACATGGTATTTGCAGCCCCTGTAAATGTCAGAATACCCGTGGGCACTGCCTGGCTTCACTTCCACGTTAGTCTGACGTGCACCATAATGTTAACTTACTTTAAATAATAATTTTACCGTAAGCCATTACTCCCGGTGCACTGATTCAAAACGGGCATACATGTGGTTTCAGCACGTTTCTGGTGCTTTGATCATTATTAGTAGATAATTTATTATTATTACTATAGAGTACCTATGAAAGGTTATCAAACGGACCTGCATGGAAATAATAGCACGTCGTCATGTTTACGAATGATTAAAAAATAATTTCAAAGCCATTTAAAAAAAAAAAAATAATTTTTAAGTTGGAGCTTGTATATAAAAAAAATATATAAATGCCGTTCCCAGTCTCATTGTAAATTAATGAGGAATTTATGAACTTCGAGACTAAGAAACTCTATGAAGTTAATTCTTGAGAAATATAATTTACTCTAGTTGAATTAATTTACCTTTTTTCATCTGTTCTTTCCAGATTTAACCTAGAACAGAAAGAAACCGACATACCTCACGAATTTTCCTTAAGCCCCAGTTCGAACAGCTCCTCCGACCAGCAGGACAAGCAGAGCAGTATCATATCCAATATCGGAGCCAGTCCGAAGCTGCCGGAACCCTCTGCAACCACTAAGATCTCCAACGAGAACCTGGCGGAGCTCCCACCGCGGCCGGTGAGGAATGTGAAGCTGACTCCGATCGGTAAAGGTGAGAGGAGGCTGATGGATCTGCCGAGAGAACCGCCGTTGAGGCCGAAGATGTGGACGAAGCAGGATACTTTAGGTACTTTGTATGGGTTTTTTGTAGTTTTTGCTTATAATCCACAGGGCCCTTTCTCTATATTTGTATGAACTTTCAAAATTGAACAAAGTTAGTACATAATTTAGCTACAATACTTTTTAAATTACCGCGGTCGCTGAACAACATTTTGAAAACTTCGGATTGTCCGAAAAAGTCGCCGCGAGAAGAGCCGGATGTTTTCAAAATGTCATAATTTAGCTTAATAATATCTTATTTAATATTTCATTCTTGAAAAAAATTTCTCAGCCAAAATGAAAAATTCTTTCTCATTGCATGGAGTAACTGCTTTGAATATTCGCCACCTGACCTTGGACACCCTGTATATACAATAAATTATACATTTAGGGTGGTACGTTTTTTTTATCTGAAATTTCTTGGCGATGATTCTGTATTTGATAACCAAACAAAATTCAAATATTTTTTTTAGTGTTAAATTTTTTTAAATTCTTCCACACATTGTCAGTGTTAATTAAAATATATAGCATGAAGTAAAAAACATTTTTTCGCTAAATCAGAATCAGCCTTTTTGTGGGTCAGCCTTTTTAGGGTTCCGTGCCCACCGGACCATATTACTAATCCTCCGCTGTCCCTCTGTCTATCTGTTACTGGGTTGTGTCTTTTGAACCGTAATAGGTAGACACTTAAAATTTTCACAGAGTCTGCACTACTATAGCCGCTGTAAAAGCAAAAATAAAATAAAGTTAATAATTGACATAAGAGAAACATGTTTTTTTCGATGTCTGTCCGTCGTTCACAGGTGTATGGTTCACAGGTATGTTTTGAACTGTAATAGGCAAATTAATTTTTTTTTTACAAAGTATTTACTCCGAAAGCTGCTTAAGAAAAATATAAAAAAAAAATTAAGGGGGGTCGCCATACCAGAATCGTGTTTTTTTCGGCGTTCTTTGATCAATCTTAATAATGACAATACATTTAGAAATACAATCTAGTAATTTTCGCAGAGTATGCATTACTATAGGCGCTATAACAACAAACAATAAAAACAAAATTAATTTAAAAATAAAGGGTGGGTCTGCATACAAGAAAAGGTTTTCTGTGGGCGTTTTTTGCTCTATCTTAATAATGGTAACACATAAAAACGTAAAATTTTCATAAAGTATGTACAATAATGGCCCCTATAACCACAAATAATAAAAATAAAATAAAGTTAAAAATCAAGGGGGATCCCCATAAAAGAAACACGTTTTTTTATCGGTGCGGAACCCCATTTTTTCTTTTCTCACCGTAATTGTAGCACATTTTTGCAGATTTAGAAGACAAGCTTGAGTCGCAAAGTGATCGCTCCGAGTCGAAGCGGGACACAAACCAGTCACCCCAGGGCAAGCGGCTGCTCAAACCGCCCGCCGGCGACTTTATAAAGCCCAACCTGTTCCAGAAACAGTTTGACAAGATAGCCGATATCATCAAGCCCATGTCGTTGGACACGGACAGTGATTCCGAGATTAAAGCTCGGCCGAGGTTGCTTATTCATTATTTATTTATTGATAAAGCTACTTTGTAAGAAATATAACTAGAAGGTTCAGAATGTAAATTTGCAATTACAGTGACTATCTGTAGCGACATACCTGGTTTTACAAACTAGTCGAACTTTCGAAGTTTTGTTTGGCACACATACAAGTCCCATACAAAGGAAAACCGCTTATAACAAAATTGGTATAGAGAAATATCTGCCATAACGACTCGATTTTAACCATATTGCGTCTAAGCTGACCAATATTAGAATAATATTGCCAATTTTATTTTGTAAATTGGTGAGATGTTACCATACATCCATACCATACCTCTCGACTCTTCCCCACCCGCCAGTCCTTTTTTACCACTACATTTTCGAAAATCCACCCACTAGTTGTTTTACCGACGATGCCTTTAATGTAGTTGGCAGGAATGCGCTCTTTATTTCCGCATGGCAGGCTCTTTGTTTATGGGTGCGAGAGCTTGATTGTCTGTGTCCAGAAAAACACGTAAAGCTCTTAGTGTAAAATGGTACACGTAAATTAATATAGGTACGATTTATAACAGAGTTTTTAAAAAAATTATTACATGTTTTACTAATTTTGCTAAATGGAAATAGTCAATAGGTAAATAGACATGATTATTATTAATCAATGAGTATATGCTTTACAATAACATAAGAAAACAAGACCCAACCGAACTACCTACATCTGTACGCTGTATGAAACCTCGTTTTTGCATATTTGAGATTTCTAGGTACCGACCTAGAAAGGAATTATGCCTTCATAGCAGGTTGTCCTTACATCTAATCTCAAATATGCAAAAACGAGGTTTCATACAGCGTACAGATGTAGGTAGTTCGGTTGGGTCTTGTTTTCTTATATACCGATATATAAGCGATTTTCACTTTTTTTTTATGGAGAGCGCGACATATGGCGCCGAGCCACCCAGAAGGTAACTAAAGATGCACATAGACAGACAGTCTGGTTCTATGAACAAATTCTTGAATGTTGTTTCTGCCCGCTGAAAAAATCCTTCAATCCCATAGAAATTTCTTCTTTTGAAATATTAGTGCTACTGCACTAGCAAAGGAAACATTTTTTAACACAATCCTGTAAAGCTGATTTTCGATTGCATTGGCCCAGAATGCCAAAATGTACTATTGGTGTTTTTGGGTTCACCTTTATGATACCTATATAATATATTTGAGTAATTCTGTAAAATATGTGAAATAAAAAAAAATGAGGGCATGGGTGCCCCCGCGGCGCCATCGAAAAAAATAGGCATAAATGTCTTCCCCTGTGCCACGAGGACACCCTGCGCTGGTCATAACGGTGGTACACATATCTGAATGCAATGTTTCTAGTAATGCTTTTCATGTGTTTACACACTTAGAAGCTCCATACATTTAGGAAGGTTTAGTCTTATTTTTGAGCAGTTTAGTGGCTTCCAGTTTTAAAAAAACCTATTATGAATGACAATTTGAAGCTGAATTTTCTCTTTATTTTCGGTGTTTAGTTAATTACTTTACATAAAAGCAAAGGTTTCGAAATGTATTTTCCCTAGTCAGGGAAAATAGATCTAGGATACGCTATAATAAGCTCTAACGTATGTTTCCTGACGCCGCTCGCAGGTCCCTCTAGCTAAGCAATGAATAGAAAATCGAGACCCGTGGCAAAAAAAAAAACTTAAAGTGTAACACACCTTTTATACCATTCGTGTTTTCCGACCAGTTCAGTGTAGCCGGCACGATCAAAGGGGGAAGCATTGACATGGCACCTAGTTCACCCGG
>WYDE02026093.1:0-12794 GCA_009867175.2 Adela reaumurella | reverse complement strand
CGCTTCGGACAACATGTTGGACAGTTATTTTTCTTTGTATTTTTCAAAGTTAATTTATCTGGTGCATCGACTGCAGCTTTACTTCACAATATAAAAATTGTAAGTAAAACGTCAACGACCGAATCGTAAAAAATCTAACACAATTAATTGAACAACTTGATGTCGCTCCGACTGCAATAAGTTGTTTGTGTGAGTTGCAATCAAGAGAGTCCGCAATCAAACGACCTCACTTAGTTAAGAAGTTTTTGTAAAGTCGTCTGTGTGAGCCTAACCTTTGGACTTAAATTAAAATTATTTTTAATGTGAAAGAAAGATCATCATCATCATCATCAGCGTTTAACCATCCACTGCTGGACATACGCCTCTCCAATTTGTTTCCAATCCTCCCAGCATTCAGCAACACGAATCCATCGTTTGCCCACGACGTACCTGATGTCGTCATCCCACCTAGCGGGTGGTATTTACACACTTCGCTTACCTATCCATGGTCGCCAGTGTAGTGAAAGAAGGATACATTTTTAAAATGAATAAAAGGTTTTCGTTGACTCACAGACGCCTGTTCTCCTCCTCCTGCCTGCGTTGCTCCTCCTCGCGCCGCTTGGTTTCCTCGGCGGCGCGCATTTCTGCTTCCAGCTTCCGAAGTCGCTCCTGCTCTTCTCTGAACAATGGTAACAATGTGTACGGTAAGTTCTAAGGCCAACTGCCAGGCGGAATGATGACATAAATATACTTAGTCAGAAGTGAAACAATTTGGCTGGTGTGACGAAAAACTCAAGTGCGGTAGGGTAACAGAGGTACCGTACTATTTAAGGCTGAAGAGTTTGGTGGAAAATTGGAAAGTATGGGCCCAGCAATGGACCGAAACTTACTGTAGACGATAAACTATTTACCCAAATCTACCCTACATCGGATCTAGGATAGGGAACTGAAATTTTCAGTTTCTCTAATACGTTAAGTATGACGCCTGTTCACACGATGACAGGTAAGTAATGCAAGGAAGGAAGGTGTTGAACTCAGCACTCAATGGCTTCACCGAACATATCCAGGCCCATTGGCAGTAGAAAAGGGTGTCCATCGAGGTCGGGACCACCAGGCGGCCCCGCCAGACTCCTTTGCGCACTACGTTTCGACCCGCTGCAGGTCGTCGTTAGCTAGTTTGCGATAACTAGTACGTGGAGATTTGTTATTGCTGGTCCCGCCCAGCCTACATACTTACACTATATTACAAAGTTCTAATTTACCTGTTCTTTTGATCGACCATTAATTTCTGCAAGGAAGACATCTGTACTTCCAAGTCTCTGTTAAGTTTGTGGTACAGTTGATCGATAGCTGCCGGCTTAATGTTGACATCATTCTGCAAGAAAACAATGTCACAATGTTTTTCGGTCCATACCAACTCTTCAAAATTAAATTTCAACATATTTCAATCCACTCATCCAGCAGTTCTTTATCGTTCACATGGCTATTCTACAAGTCCTCTCCATAAGTCCAATATGACATTCCTTCGAGAAGGTCAGGAGCCTCTTGAAACGTCCAGCAAGAGGCACCTATGCAGCTAATATAAAATGTACATCTTATGATAATATACCCAATTATTTATTCATGGACATCCATTAGGTAACGCCTTTTGTCTTGCAAGAAAAGCACAGGATGTTTTTTTAATGACCCGTATACCGAGATATAGTGGGTTGTTTTGTAACTCAAACTGATCAACTTTTGTTCTACAATTTTTGGAAATTCGAGAAAATAATTTCACCTTCTCCATATTGAACGTCAGGCCTAACCTCCAAATATATGGAGAAAGCTAATTTTTTTCTCGAAATTCCAAAAGCAGTAGAACAAAACTTGCTCAGTTTGGGCTGCAGAAGAACTCACTAAAAGGACGCGGGTCATTAAAAAAAACAGCCTGAATAAAAGAATCCAAAAATGTGTTGCTAGATGTTACCAACCCTGATAGTAGCGCAAGCAGCTCTTATAGAGTTCCTGAGGTTCTCAATATTTTTCTGAGCATTGGCCTTCTCATTCTTGAGTAGACCTGTCACTTGCTCCATCGGTTTCAGATTATCTTCCAAAGCTCTGATCTTCGCCAGCCCCTTGTAGCGTGGACGGTGTTTCTTCCGGACCAGGTACCCTCGTACGGTCTTCTGGATTAGTATTAAGCACTTGCGACGGTACAAAATCTTGTTTTTCACTGAAAAGTAAAAGCCACATGTTAATTACAAAGGAAAAAGTACAGCGGAATACCTCCAGCATTGGATAGCATTAGCTATCCAACTCTATTTGGAACCAACATTTGCAGTGACCATTTTGAAATAATGAAAGAAAACCATTTTAAGCTCAAGTTTACATTTGGGAATGGTAACCAAAATTTTGCCGAAATATAATATTATTTTATAATAAGTTTACTTCTAGTATATTTGTATTCAATAATTTATCATTTCAATCCAAATCTGCAGGTTCTTTTTATGGATTAACATACACTGCTAACATTTAAAACTGTATACTCACGCTTAATAATGGAGAGCGCTGCGAAGATAGATTTCCTCCACCTAGACTTGACGAGCCAAGCCAGCACAGCGTCCACGATCGCCTTGAGGTTCTCCGGGTCCGACTTCATGATTGTGTCGAACTCCGAGTACTTGCCGGGCCGGAAGAATACGCGAGTCACACCGAACTTGTAGTCCTTGTCCGACATGTGGAAACTGTGCAGCACCGCCTTACCACAAAACATAATACTAGTAACATATCACTTCTTAAAACTCCTAAAATTATGTGTGCGTATTGAGCCCACTGGAAAATTCTTATGGGCAAAGAAGAAACAAGGTCTGCTACCCATAATCATGAATATTTATAAGATAAGAAGACCCACCTCGCAGAATGTTCTAGGTGAGAGTTTATGGAGCTTGGGCGGCAGGAAGGACTTGTACATGTAATGAAGGTCGTTGAAGGGCGCGCGGGACGGGTAGCCGTGCGCCATCAGTTCCAGTACGGCGATAGTGCCGCTGCACTGCAGCTGCGTGAGCACTAGCGAGCCTTCCACTGTCGCGTTCACCATACGCGAGTTCGGCTTGATGCACCGCACGAAGTTGGTGCCCTGCCATCACAACATTTACTCATGCAAAATATGTAGTACTTAAAATTTGAAGTTCACTTCCGCCAAATAAAAAAAAATCAAATGAATAGGCACTTAAAATTTAGAAAACACGGGGGAAAACAAGGAACACATTGCTGTTACTGCATGGGACATCAAAAATGGTTTGCATCCCCTTGACATACAACGTACATGAAAAATCTTCTACATTTTGTGAGATTTTTTTAACTAAAGTGGGACTGAGGTGGCACCACGGTTCACAGCGTTGTGACGTAAAAGATGTGAGGTTCACTTGATGGGTTTTAAAATAAAATCTACTCAGAACTGTCTCGGAAAGTACAGTTTGTCTTATACCAGGCTCACTGCATTTAGACCAGGCTAACGCAGGTCGACATCTTGAGTTTGAGCATTACAGTTGCATAGAAAGTGAAATCTAGCAAAAACTATGCATATATACTTGAAAATGTGTAAATGTCGAGTTTACATGTATTCGTTGTAGCAGTCAAATATTAAGGCTACTCACATTAGCTTTGAGCTTGTCCATAAGCAAAGCCAGTTGCGCTTGGAACTTGGCGCCGACAGAGATGAAGTTGAGTTTGCCGCGCGCGTTATTGTTGTCAGTTCCGTTGTTGAACAGTTGCTGTACCAGCGAATTGCCTGACTCCTGTACGAGGAACTCGAGCGACGCATGTAGGGCGTCGTTGTTCTTTTCGATGAATTTGTTCTGTAATATAAATAAATAAATATAGACTTTTCTGCTTAGCAGAAGGCGGTCTTATTGCCGGAGGCAATCTCATCCAGTCAACCTTTATACACTACAACACATTCGTATTGTTAGTGTATAGGTTTCCTCACGGTGTAATACCGGGATACGGTGTAATACCTTCACCGGGATAATAGGTATCTAAATAAATATACATACATATATAGGTACTTATCCATTTAGGTCTACAATTTTTAATTACTGACCTCACACTGACCGAGATAGTAGATTTTTTTTATGGAAACTGACACGGATGCTACATCACCTAATGCACCAGTTTTCTATACCAGTGATATCAGCCTATAAACACCTTGGTGACTTATGGTAGGTGCCATGTCAGCACTTCCCTTAATTACAGTTTGCAACACTGAACTGGACGGAAAACACGAACTATGTTTCAAATAAAATAAAATAAAAAATAAATAAAATAGCCCGACCGATTGAAATACTGCATGAATAGTGTGGTGGCATCAACCCGGGCGGGTTTAACCTTACCACTATCTAAGGTGAAGGAAGGGACCTACAGTTTAACGTGGAATCTGAACCACGACACGCGTCTACGGTCAAGCGTTCACCCATCCAAGACCTGACCGCGCTCGGCAGTGCTTTTAACTTCGGTAATCGAATGCAGAATACGCAACCACTGAGCCAACGACGCCGATAGAATGTATTATAATATAAATATATGTATATACGTAAAATAAAAAAAAATAATAAATTGTGTAACCATGTACGTGTCAGAGATCCCATATTTTCGTAATTTTTAGCCCTAGCACAGTGAAATTGGGCTAGGGCATAGCAATTTCAATGATATAGCATATAAGATTATGAAATCAGAGCAATACTACTTAGTAATTCGATCATGAAAGAGGTTCAAATAATTATAATTTTTTTATTTACATTAGAACGTGTAAGTCATTGAACACGCATGCTAGAGGAGGACGTAAGAAAGCATTTTAATAAAAATTTTAGTAAACAAATTAGGGATCTAAATATTTAGAAATTCTCGCATACATAATTTTATTAAACCTTGCGAAGTTCTGCGCGAAAGGATCAGTATCGCTATTCAGAGGTGTAATGCAGCCAGTGTGATAGGCACATTATACAATTTTGCCGCGTCGAAAGAAATCTTTTAACTGAACTGTAATTTTATGGTTTTTGTTATTTTTTTTTTTATTTTGGTATCTTCAAGACAATGTGGTCTCCTCTTCCGCGGTACTTTACATTTCTATTTTTATACATTATTTTTTTTACATTTTTATTTACGTTTTTTTAATTACTTATTCATTGTTGTTATTGTGTAGTATTTCTTTATTGTTGTTATAATTTGTGAAAATTTAAATATTGTATTTAAGTATTGTTTATGACTAAATCCTCTCATATCATATAAATGAGAGAGGCATTTACCCAGCAGTGGGGTGCATATAATGGCTGCAAAGAAGATAAGAAATCCGCACTTTGGCAAATTATCAATTACTCCATTTCATATGAAAGTAAACGAAACCACAGAATAAGTGCATATTTCATGTTTCACTCACTCAAGCGGAACTTAAGACAAGAATTATCACAAGCATCCAAAATAAATGTGTTTATAATTGCACAGCGATGCCTACCCCGCTCGCATCTTCAGGAGTCTTAACTATTCGAATTCGCTGCCAACTTTGTGTGCGGACGTCCACCTATTTCGAACTCTCCAGGCTTGGTCCCGGCTGATATCTGCATAGTATGCGAAGCGACATGGCTTTGGCATGTTCATTCACAGACTTTCGCGTCGAATTTCGAGGTGACGAGGTGTTCCGAGTTGGAGAATTGACAGATAGTGATGAGATGTGAAGTGCGAGGAATATTTCTCTAAGTATTCATTTTAAGTTGGTACTAATTTAATATTGACTATCAACTCATTGACGTGATGACATGAAACTGTTTCGTTCAACGAGATCCACTGCAAGGTTTTTTGGTAGAGGTGTTTGTTAGCTTAGTTGTTTGTCGTGCTAAAGGGCGACAGGCTCGCCAGCTCTACGGTACTTCTTACCAAGTCATGTGGGTCTTCGTGCCTTATATGCTGCTTGATATCTTGTCCGAATACTTTGTGAAATGTGGTGGTCGGTGTTGTGCTGTAATTTACCAGAGTACTTGCATTGCAATACCAAGTGCTCTGCTTACCCCGATTTCGGGATGATATGTATGTAATAATAATAATAATAAACCATTTATTGGATGAAAAAACACAGAAGTTATATATAAAAAAAGGATACAAAGTAGCTACTAACAAGTGATTTTCATCCAATGGGAGAACACTATTGGCATGTGCCAATCTTTCACGTTTCCCCCATTGGACAAAAAAGATGAGTCATGATTTAGGTAGGTAACACACACAGCAATGATATATAAAAAAAGTAATAAAACTAAATAAACAATAATAGAAATAAATCATAAATTAATTGAAAATATAAACAGAGAACTATTCATAAAAAAGTGGAAAAGAGAAACAACATCTTCAACACCAAATGAAACTACGCACACATTTCCTACCCTTCTACTTTGGAATGACCTAAAAAAAAAAGTGTACTTTTAAATTTCTCTTAAATGCATTGAAACTGGGACAGCCACGAATTTCATCCGGGAGGCTGTATGAATGTATGTATTTATGTGTTTGTTATGTACTCACGAAGAAAATTATTTTCTTCGTCCACATCAAATCTGTATTCGCCAGATACATCGCACGACATATGCATACCTTTGAACTTGCCACACTTTTGGACATTTATAAAAATATTAAAATTGAAAATCAGTGCAATTCGAAAAATTCTTAAAGATTGATAAAATAACAAAAGAACTGTGGACGTGGAGAAAATTGTTACCTATGTCGTATCTAGAGATAAAACTCGAGACTACAGAAATAAGTAAGACGAGTATTGAATTAAATACAATACTTATATGTATAATATAGGTGACTTAAATTAACTAGTAACTGCACCTAAGGAATACATCAATAATCAAGGTAACTACACAAATGCAAAAATAGAATTTGAATAATACGCGCAATCGTTTGTCCAATGATTCATGCAGCATCGATCACCAATCGTCGTCTCACAAGGCCGGCTGTCACGCGTCGTCAATGCGAACGAACGCAAACGAGCCAAGGAATTCTGGCGTGAACTTTGCGATTTTCAATTTTAGACCGATGCCTGACATGACGGGTGTCTTGGAGACACTAGGTATAAATCAAGAGGCAGCCGATCGGAGGAAGCCGTCACATCTATCGAGGGCGATGTATGATCGGAGCGTCAGGAATTCGGGAGCAGGGCTGCCGGCGAGAGTGACGATTATTCTGTGAGCGCTTTGGTGAATGAAGTCTATGAGGACTTAAGGTGTTGAGAGATGCTTACTGAATAAGAGAACTTGGAGTTCTTCTTAGGAAACCACTGTCACGGAAGTCATATTCGACCTGATTGCTGGCAATAGTAATTGCAGCGCGGTACTCAAGCCGTAATAGCGAATATTTCGGGTTATTAAATTCTTCGTCCTAAAAAATCCTTCGAGAAATTGAGACACAAAATGTGAAAACCATTTTAGCTATTAGCTTTTTACCACGCAGAGGAGGATAATGATACAGACAATACGAATTTACTAAGTCAAAGTGTTAATTAAAAATGAAAAATTATATGTCTTTCCAACAAACGCTGAGGGGGATGAAGAAAAAGGCATTACATCTGCAATTCGTAAACGAAGTCAAGAAATCATTGAAAATTTACTAAACATGTAACAAATCAATGTGACAGCCCTGTATCATGGCATCACTAACTTGGACGACTAATTGCGCTGTGGGTGTGAGCTGATTGTACCGCTGATGCTTTTATTTCTCGTGTATCAAAGAGAAGGCGAGCTTACGTAACAAGAATGTATGTATATTGACGATTTCCTTTGTTCCAAACAATACCTAAAAGTTTTCCAATCCCGCGTACAGTTGCCAATTCCACATGCTCAAATCAGTTATCATTTTTCGTTCGAAAATCATATAAATTAGAATGACACATATATAACCTTCCATATAGAGCGATCGCAAATGTAATCGCACCGTAAATTTAGCATCGGAGAGCTATACGTTACTCCAGACGACACCTTCTCGCCGCTCCGCAGCGTATTGTAAATTACTTACTATACGATAAAAGAGATGTGCAATAATATCATGATGTAGGGAACAATCTTGGACGCTCCTAAGTCAGTGGGTACAAACGTACAGTGAACGACCGAAAAGTAGCCAGCAGCTGACCAAAAAACTCCTTGTTCCGTTGCTCCGATGCTTCAATGTCTCGTTCTGAATGACGCATGACCGTACAAGTCAATTCTTCTGCGCACGTGAACGCGAATTCACGGTTTGAAGATAAATTAGAGGTATCATTCAAAGATATTAACTATCCACAAACACGACACAACTAACGTGTATTTTCTCTACGCTCATTATTCATAACAACAAACACATTCGTGACAAATGTGGCGATAAATCCTGCGAGTGCCGCTGCAACGTCGACTCTTTCAATTAAGTAGTCAGGAGAGGGACCAGGCGAGCTGGAGCGGCGAGGAGGTGTCGTCTGGAGTAACGTATAGCTGTCCGATGCTAAATGTACGGTGCGATTACATCTGCGATCGCTCTATATTTATCTTCGTGCTTGCGACTTATACGAGCCTGGCACTTTTTTTCAGCACGACGGAGAGTTTAAAGAAATTATCTTCATAAATCATAGCAACATTGTAAAGCAAACCACAAATAGATCGCAACGTTGTAATGAACGCAATGTCAAATGTATGAAATGAGCATTCATCATTACAGTTAGAGGAACAATGCGGCGTTTATTTCAGAGACGCTCACAGAGATTATTTTTAAAATATTTAAAAAACTGAAGTAAATAAAAACACAAATGTAAAAACGTTGTCCTAAAAACTGAGGTAACACAACGCACGAAGTTTAAAATAGTCGCGAAAAACATTTCAAAATCGGACCGCGCCGTCTCTTGCAAACGGTCGTCTCCAATAAAACCGCTCGAATCGTCGCAAAAAGGCGGCAACGAACGCCACAAACGGAGTAATGTATGACAGTCGGGAATGGAACGAAATGGAAGCGTCAAATGCGTACAGAATCTCATTTAGTCGATTTAGTGCTCCACTCTCGCGTGCGAATAAGAGAAAAACAACTTTTATTGCGAAATGTAACGCCGTTCATGATTTCATTTGATTCTATTCCGTTTATGCTTCTAACATTTGTACATTTTAAGAAACCAACTCGACGGTTGGAATCGAATCATTTTCAGTGTTCGAAACAACAGCGTTTAGCTGTTATTGTCAAATCACTGTTACCTACCTATTACATGAAATCATTTCATAGTAATTTTAATGTTTTTATATTTTTTCTGGTTTTGAAATTGATAATAATTATAATAACTCAATATCTACTTCTAAATTAATAACATTCACTAAACCAAGACAAATTTCAATTTCATCTGTGTCGCTGGTTTTAGAATTGAAACAAATTGAAAATCAATGTCTGGATTCATTGTTATATTTGACAACAATATGGGAATTGCTACCACTAAATTGTACCATCTATAATCCAAAGAGCACTTAATTCTACTTTACTACCTGTCTCCTCTTGATCCATAGACACCAGAACAGAGACTTGTTTTGTCTATGCTCCGAGAGATTCAGTAATTATTTTATTAAGAGTTATGGTTTATCGAGGAGACAGCTTTTGTGTATGGATTTATTACTGTCTGGTCTGTAGAACAATTATATGCGACTGTATTTTACAGAATTTAAATTTAATTACGTCTGCGTGCTATTATAATATCAAAATTGTTGAAATTGTATCCATTATACATAATTTTATCATAAATAGGTACCTAGAAAGCAATTTTGTTGAAAAACTCTGTTGACATAAAATAAAATACATAAATAAACATAAAATGATAACATCGAAAATCGAAAAGATGTTTTTTTTCTGAAAATGTCATTGAAACATTTACATATAGTGCGTACTCGTACATATACAATAAATAACTTGCGAAAATGGCGATGTTACCTAAATTTTCTATTGTACTTTTAAAGGTAGTTAACTCCAAATTGCCAAGAGCTTATACTTCAAATAATAATAATTATATGTAAGATACTTTAGAATTTCAGTAAATTAAAATACCGGATGCTTATATAAACGGAGGTTGATATTAAGAGTGGCGTCTATGAAGTTCCCTCCAGATAATTACTTGATGTTTTTAATTAGAGCCAAGTCGCTTCGCCGTACGCTCCACGGGATATTTATGAGGTCGGGGAAAAATCTAACCCCTTCGTTCTTAACTTAGAAAGTACGTGTTCGGCTTAGCAGTACCTCCATATTCAGAATTTAATTTTGTGAAAATGCTTATAATGCGTAGTAATAAATTTGTAATGATAATAATTACAGGTAATTATTTATGTGAAAACGGTATAATTATATCGCTTAGGTAGGTACTCAGTTTTGTGGTAAAACAGTTTTTCTTGAAAAAAAGATATTGCATTTTTGGACATTCTGTTAGGCCTAAGCACCAAAAAACCTTATTCTTCATGTTCTTGTGAACTTACTGGATAATAGAGTCACAGTTCAAAGAAGAAGATCATCTCTTTCCAAATTTCAAAGGAGATTATATCACACTTCGTCCATTATAACGTTATTATTTACTTACATCAAAATAAAACTATTGCCTGAAGAATATAGTCCAAATATCTGTATCCTTTTTCCATATATGGCAAAAACATGTTCATTAACTTTGGCCCTTTTTCAACTGGTGAGTCGGTCCGTTTAAAGTTTGTGTTTTTAGGTTACTTAAATATGTATGCATCCATGTTTCAATTCTAGTATTAGGCATTTTGACTTCTGTATCACCTTTAACAACACGAACCGTCTTTCGCATGTTTTTTTTTCATTTCGTCAGCTCATGTAAGCATTAAGATTTATAGCATCAGTAGCGCTTCCATACCGCTATATCCTAAATTGCATACCCAATATGCTACTATACGTATATTTAACTCGTCCTAGTTCCGTTCGATCTGGCGTACCTCAGGGGGGCACAATGAGGTCGATACCGTACTTGAGGGGTTGAATTAAATCGGTGCACAAGTCGAGGGGCGGGTGGAGGGAGGTGAACTGAAAGTAATTAAATTCCTCGTAGAGAGCTCCTATTGTTAATGCAGTAAGGAGCCGGTGGCTCGATTAGAACAGTTTATTAAGTAAAGGATTGTGCGTTAACACAGCGGGTTTCGGACTATAAATGCATTCAAGGAGCGAAGACACATAGTTATTATCGGTAAATTATCAGTCAGTTATTCATTTCTGTCAGCTTTTCGAAATAAATTAGAATAAATAAGCGAAGGCTGAACCCCTACAATTAAATGGTCATCAGCGCGATTATTACATTCCTTATGCTAAAAACTATACTTATATATATTACTACTAACTTATATTATACTCCCATATTCTTATAGGTTCTTCATTTTCACTTTCTGGTTCACGTAAAACGCAAAATTTGGGTAAAAATTCATTCGGTAGGTAGTGATTTGTCGACTGGGGAGGGAAAATCGATTAAAAAATCTCGCACAATAAAAATGTAACGCTCACGAGATTTAGCAGGAAAGTGGTGGTAATGGTGCCCCTTAGTGTTTCATTTGGAAAATTCTATCGACGCATTCCTGGTCATGTTAAGTGATGATCTATTCTTAATGTCTATTCTACTACAACCCAAATCCATTATATAGTCAACACAGTGGCCAGCAAGGTGGGTCTGGAGTCCACCCACAGAGACCACTGAAGATTCGTTTTGCATGTCACAGGCATGAAGCTACATCGGGGGTGGAATTTGGAAAAGTACAAACCTTTGGCGTTTTTATCCGTATAGGAGAGCGCCCTGGTGAAGTGCTCGTCGACGACAGCGGCGACGTCGCCGGAGTAGTGCGTGAACACGACGCAGTTCGCGCTGACGTATTGCGCGCGTGCGCCGCGCGCGGCACCCTCCGATTCGGAGTCCGAGGACGCGGCTGCCGCCGTCGCGCCTGCGCACATAGCTCACCGTCACACATTGTTAACGATAGTGGAACTAACTTAAACTTTAGAGTCTAATAAGATTTAATAGGCAGACACAATTTTAAAATAACATGCCATTATTTTCATATGTTGGTACCTATAAACATATATAAATATTCAAATTTTTTTACAGCCCTTTAATAGGATCTTCCACTGATGTGGAAATCTTATTACCTGAACTGTTTAAACGTTAGCATTACATGTCATCAGAGATCACCCAGTTTTATTTATTATATATTTGGGCAATAATATACAAAATATTATTAAAAAAATTCAGAATTTCAAAAACACACTTTACCAAAATCGGCCTGTGACGTCACCAGTCAAATTGAAAGTGCACAAGTTTGAGTTAATTTTGTTTACGTTTTATACCTCTTTTCGACTGACGACGTCACAGTCACGTGGTGTTTGTCAAAATATAAATCGAATTTTTTGATAATTATACTAGATTTCTTTGCGAATTTTTTATTGGGAAGTATTTAATCATCACATGAGGAATATCTTAAAACATGTTTTAAAATTTGGTAGAATAGCCCATTAAACATCCAATTACGGGATTTGGACTTCTGAAATTATTATATGAGAAATATAATCACTAACTGGGCATGCAACCGACTCGGGCCATCAGTTTGTTTCAAATGCGTAAGAGCCAGTTCAAACTTTGTCCCCAGTAAAACACGAATAATAATAATTGCCCAGCAAACCTGGGATGCGAACTCTCACTTTCATATAATTTTTAACCAATCGAACCAATTCAAGGGGACACAAAGGGGCCACCTAGAAGGAACAATAAACCTCTGAACGGCAATAAGAAACAGTGAAAACATGTCGCT
>WYDE02025983.1:0-12798 GCA_009867175.2 Adela reaumurella | reverse complement strand
AAACATTGAGATTTGATTATTTATTACATTGTGTGTGTTAGAAGATTTTTATGTTCTGTTCCTTTTTAGTTGGTGCATTAAAAATACGTTGATTTCGTAAATATTGGAGTTTTTATTCTTTAAATCTTAACACTATCCTCTAGTAGAATTTTTGGTAATATATTACCAAAGTCGCGATCAGTGTCGTAGCACTTTGAGAAAATCTAAAAAATCACTAAAATTTTGTTAATATGGCATTCCTATCGGCCAGACCGGACTGATGTCAAAGCAGAAAAATATACACAGATAAGTAATTTTGGTATAATATTGTGTGTTGTCAGAGCGGACTGACAGCCGTTGTATTTTTTCAAATTTAAGTATTCCGCTTGCGGCACGACACGCGCGCTCGCAGTTTCGAAAAATCACTGTGTTGTATAGAGGAAACGTCAATTAGTAGTGTTCTTTTCATCGTTTTCTTTGTTATTTCATGTAGTTTAAAAAAAAAATAGGTAATTGATCTTGTTTACCCACTGGAACATTGCGGCCGCGAAAGTGGCTCAAAGCGCGCGTAACTAACTATGTTTCGTACGGGCGGCGCGCCGTACGGCGTGGAGCGAGGTCGGTTTTTTGAGTTTCATATGAATTTGACACACATTTTCTTAGGCAATATAGGCATTGAATGAAAGAAGAACGAATCACCAACAGAATACAGTAATAATGAACGCACCTTGCAAAATAATCTTCAATCTATGAACAGTTGAAAATACGTAATTTCTGCAGAGAAATAATTTTCGATTTGACAAGCCATTCTTTAATTTTTTTACTATGGAAAGGTATAACACGTAAGGTCTCATTTATAACTACGCCTTTCCTGCGATACCAACATTATAAAACTTACATTGATGAAGATATGGAACTGAAGTACAAAAATTCTCTAAAATCAACCCTTTCTTTTTATCGAAAATTTTTCTGTTTACATTCCATTTAGCCCACGATATATGCTGGAAACTCTAAATGACTGCGAATAGTACCATGAGTCAGCTGTAGAAATAAGTTTATGCATCTTGGTTTGCGCAAATCGGTTTGGAGATGGCCGAGATATGTCGGAATCTCGCGAGCGGCGCGGCGGTGGAGCGAATGCGCGTCGCGCCTCAGCGACGTAATAATGTCGTGCGCGCGGCGCGCGTGCCATTATACACGCATCCAACTGTAGGCAAAAAAGCGAAAGGGTTAAAAAAGGTTCTTGTCGTAAGGTGTGTTTCAGATATTAGAAGGATGACAATTTGGTTTAATTCTAAGAATGAGTTTGTGTCAGCCCATTGGCGTTCCAGACAGCTATTTTAAGCTCTGATCATATTTGTCGTGAGATTGGTAATAATGGTCATTTGTTTAAACATTGCATGATTTCAATTGTGTTAGATTTTTTACGAGTCGTTGGCGATTTACTTACAATTTTTATATTGTGAAGGAAAGCTGCAGTCGATGCACCAGATAAATTAACTTAGAAAAATAAAAATAAAAATATCTGTTCAACATGTTGTCCGAAGCGGGATCCCGCTATATTGCATGATCTGTTAAACATTTCAATTAATTTGTGATTCCCTCCAACATTGGTTGGTACTGGATGATATTCCTCGTTTATATTTGGTTTATCCTTAGAAGCTGATGTTCCAGGTCTTGGCATGTTTTGGGTTATTGTTTGTGCGAATGACCTAGAACAAACTAGACTGTATTGGACATTTTTTGGTTGGTTGGTTGGCAGCTGACTGAGTTGGTTCAGTTTTCGTAAATTATCTTTTCCTGATTTGAGGGTATTTAATATTTTGGAGCTCTCTGTACACAGCGTAGCCTGTGTAGTTGGCGGGGTGATTTCCTTTCCCACAGCACACATTTTACATCATCTGATTTTTTCTTTATTTTGCAGTTAGTTGAGGAATGATCCCTAGTGAATTTCATACATTTTGGTTGTCGGCGACAATACCTTTTGGTATGGCCATACTGCTGGCAGTTTGAGCCGTTAAATCTCCCGTTTAGGTCTTGGTGGTTAAAAAAGTGGTGTTAAAGAAGAGCTGATATGGCACCACCTACATAACTCACCAAGGTGTTTAAACTGATATCACTGGTACCAGAAGAACTGGTGCATTAGGTGATGTAGCCATCCGTGTCAGTATCCATAAAAAAAACGTGTAAACGTCGTTTTTAACCGTAAAATTGTAACTACATAATAGACAATGCTTACAGTGTTAACCTATAATCTCGACTATACATCTGTGCTCTGTTCGGAGTAGTTCTGACCACATTAAATTAAAAGTAACAAGTGGTAACATTACTAACGCGATAGATAACTTAGGCTCGACCCGCTATTATCTATTATACGAGCATTGTATAATTTTGACATGAAAGGGGGTGCACTTGTCATGCCAATATTAGGAAATGCTGTAAAAATAATGACGGTATGGGTCTAAATTACTTTTCGCAATTACGCTACGTTCCCACTTGTTCAGTAACAATAGAGCACACGACCGCACAATAGCATATTGAACTATGTTTCTGCCTCGCTGCAGCGAAATCAGAGAGAAACAT
Source organism: Adela reaumurella (assembly GCA_009867175.2). Taxonomy (NCBI): domain Eukaryota; kingdom Metazoa; phylum Arthropoda; class Insecta; order Lepidoptera; family Adelidae; genus Adela; species Adela reaumurella. Next base: position 10,236 of record WYDE02025983.1, on the reverse strand, counting down.
CAGCTGGTAACATTTAAAAAAGGCTCTAAATAGAAGCCTGCGCGCTGCGCTTCGAGGCTCCGCACGCGTACAAATTGTATTACCTACTGTAAAATGAGTTTTGCTACAAGCGAAGCACGACTGCTATAGCTCTCTCCAACTTAGCAGTTAGTCCGCTGCGGTATGAGGAAAGCGTGCAGGAGAGCAGAAGAAGCAAGGGGGGGGGGTGTAATGGTGACAAAATGTCCAACACGTCGTGTGAGTCTCCTACCTAGTCGCTACGATAGTAACTATTCACTTGCACGCGCCGGCAAGTCTATGCGCGCGCTCGTGACGGCAGACAAGCGGCCTCTCATTGGCGCGTGTCTAGTCACTCCCCACTCTACTGTCCCGCGCGCACACATAGACTAGTCGGTGGGTTTATTAGTGATGCTGATATGAATTGTAAAAGTTTTGTAACAAATGTCTTACTTACTTAAACGACTGCCTATAAGACGACCAACCTGGCCAGTTTAAGCACAAGTGAATATTATAAGAATACTGGAGGAATTGTAGCGCAAAACGCCCAATGTAATCTGCTTTGACACTTCATATTAAGAACATTTATTATGATTGTGTCTTATAAAATGTAAACTATATACTTAGTTAGGTAGATACAATTAGCTTTACAGATCTGATTCAACTCAGTTAAAATTGTTAATTTGACTGAATTTGTACCTATTTGTACTCATTATCTAAATTTAACATTAAATGTTTTTTGATTGGATTTTTTTATTGTTGATATCGCGTGACAGCAAGAATCACACGACGAGTTTGATAATTTGACCCCTGGCTTACGGTAGAATCGCCCGTCAGCAGTGAACTGACGATTGCGTAAATCAAAATCATAGATAAAAAGCGACGTTGGTCGCAATGTTTGTTTATTCAGAATTGCAATTAGATTTAATTTTATTTATATTCATTGTTAGACATGCTAGGCTTAAAACCAGCGGCCCTTGTTAGTCGCGAGGGCCATGTGCTGTGCCTACGCCCTTTCCATTGTTTATTTTTATCTGTGTGAAGTAGTTAAAAAAAATTGTAATACCTGTGTCAACAATGGAAATAAACCTTTCTCATTCTTATTCTATGCGCTAGGACGGACGGACGGTGGTAGTGGGGAGAGTTCTTTCACAGTGCACGGGACCCCCCGGATGAACCGCCCCACGAAGCCCTCGATACATACCACAGGCGGTCTCACTACTGAGTTGTAGACCTATTGTCGTGATAACGCTATAGTGGACGTTTCTGCTGATTTTATTTTTCAAATTAAATTATCTTCCGCAAACTTGACGTGATTTAGTATTTGCATTACGTTAAGTTATAAAAAAAGTTCCTTTATTGCGAAAACTGTCAATTTGGAAGACTTCGATAAAGCCTTTCAGTGTGAGGTCGGAGATGACGTCATCTAACTGGAAGTTTTCAGTTTATTCAAATATAAAACTTTTAGTGCCAAAGTCGAGGCAATATTTAAAATGTATGGAATACCTATCTTTGACCTTTTAATAAAGGAAATAAAAAATAAATTAGCGCAAACATTTATAATTTGCGTGTACCAATATTCATGAATTTCACAATGGCTGCGCTTTTAGTGAAATACATTTTTGAACATACATACATATCATCACGCTTCTTCCCCAAAAGTTACCTATTTCGTCTTTGAATGTTCAGTACTTGGAATTTTTATGATTAAAAATGCATATTACTGTTCTATTGTTCTATTACCACGAAAGCTATACACATAATAAAATGCCTGATTTTCACTGAGGGTCGAACGTTCATTGAGACTTCTCCTCATTACCCGACTACGGCGAAGCCAAAGGTGTGGGCGGCGCCTACGTGCCTACTGTTTACTTTTATGTTTGTTGGAAGGCGTCTTTACCGTCAACACGATCTTATGTATGACTCAAACAAACCGCAATGCTTGCCGCCACTCTGATGGTAAATCCATTCAGTTTAACTAATATTCAGTTAGCTAATGGTATCTTTTGAGAGAACTAATTAAAATTAATTAATATGTATAATTAATTTAAATTAATAGAAAATAAATGTCTGTGAAACTTTGCAGTAAATTAAACAAGATTAATTATGTAGACGGATAGATCATCCGAGAAACGAAGCTCCTGAAACGATACATTTTACTTTGAAGTGGAGAAATTGTCGCCTCTGGATCTTCACGAAAAGCTTAAATCAAGATATGGTAGATTTAAAATAAGAATCAAAATTTCGAATCTATAATACATTTCTGAGCTATACGTTGAGTAGAATAATCAATATAACAGCGTTGTGTGTTTGTAAGATAGAAAATGGTAGCAGTCGGGAACCCGTGGGATGCGCCTGATAACGGCGAGTGTTTCGCTTTTGAAATTGTAATTTTTCTGAAAACGGATGTCCTGATGTTGTTCCTAAAGGTGGTGTTATTTGACTGGGACAGCTAGAGTCGGTTATTGGGTGAACTCGGGCCGAATGCATGGCCAATCCCCTGGAGCCCTTGTAGAGTTTGCCTTTGGGAGGGTACGATGGGCAGAGAATAAACTGACAGGACGCCAGCGCTTGAGGAATGGGGCGCGTAGCCATAGCCCAAAAGTAAAATTACCATAAATATAAAACACTACAAGAACGAAAATAAACCAAATTATCTTAAATTACTAAAACTGCTAGGCGTTTTGCTCGGAGAACATGGCACGGAGAACTGTACGGCGTCAGTGATAGACGTGACGACTCTAGCCTTGAAGAAGTACTCGGTGTTCTGCTTCAGATCGCTAAGCGTAATTGGGCTGCTGTTCGTTTTGATAACATAAACTAAATAATCCTACGCCGTTTGTTGTACGGTAGAGATCTGTAGGTTGATGAGCACCTGTAACTCATAGAGGTATTTGTGCCGGCGTGTCCTAGTGGGGATCGAACACGCACCTCACGCAATCTGACAACTTGCCTTGCCGATTTAGATTGAATTAATTTATTGAGTGTCTGATTGGCCCAGCGGGCAAGAGCGCGCTTCTCAAGCGGGAGGTGCTTGTTCAAGCCCTACTGGGAGCACATTTATTACTTTAGAATTTGTGCTAAAATGGTTGCTGACACTCCGGTGAAGGAAAACCGGCAGTGGGGCGAATAAAATGGCTGCAAAAAAACTGTCCTTTCACACTAGCATCCTCCCTAACTTTGTTGTCTGGAATCTTCGTCTGTTGCGTTGTCTTGCGCCGAGAGAGCAGAGAGAGCTTCATTCCTGAATGCCTTCACCGCATTTGGTGCGGCTGTCCAGGATCGAGGCAGGTCTAGGAACACTGCGTCCGTCTTGCTGCAAGACAGCAAGACGCGTCGCGGTATTGCACAGAGCGACCGATATATTTTCTTGAATTGGTAGAGGTGTTTTTATTTAATAAAATTTATTAAATTCTGGGATTAAAAATTCAAAGGGTTAATTTTTTTTACCTTAGTAGAATTTTTTTTACATTCATGACAGATGACAGTTCAGATTCCCGGAACTTGTTGTTCAGTTGTTTTCTACAAATAAGAGAGGTATTACACAATTGAAAATTCACTAAACTCTCTTTCAATTCCTTCTTTATCCGCCGGGAAGTAAAACTTGGGTAATTTGTGTACAATTACAAACCTTAATAAATTTTTATAATCATAAGCACTCAGCACCTTATCAGCACCATATTTCTTTGGTCTTACTGTAATTTCAGACTTATTATCAGATTATCTGTGTATGTAGACATACAAGATGTGAGTTTTGGTGAAAGTTTCACAGTTCTACGTTGAGTGGTTCAAAATATATAAACCTGTGAAATAAATAAAACCGTACGGAAAACCAAGTCAGACCATAAGTGTTTCGTTTTTATCTTTCTAGTACGAACCCCAAAAATCAATAAAAGTACTTACCTATAACCCCGCTATATTTTTTATGTAAGTATTTAATCATAACTGGTGTACTGGTACTCTCAATTGGCACAACAAAAATTGGCCAAGTGTGAGGTTGATGCAACAAGGTTCGCGTTTGCAAAACACACCACCGCTTGTAAAAAATAATTAATAGACTTACCTTGCTGAAAATACTTAATCTTTATTACTCAAAAATAACACATAATGTGTTATTTTTATGACTAAAATTAAAAACGACATGTAATAAGAAAATAAACTAACCTAACTATAAATAAAATAACCTATAAAAAAATATCTCCCGGCTTCGCAGAAGGAGCCAAGCACGCTCGCTGCGTTACCCCTTTGAATTTCTATGGAAATTCGCCGTATATATAAAGAACTCCTTAGCGCGGCGGTCGCCAGATTTATCGATCAAGAGCTTCCCGATTGAATTGGTGAAACTCTTGGCCTCCGAAAACCACGGCCCCAAGGTCTCCACGGCGAACGGCAGGATTTCAAAGTGGTCCCGCAGGAAGCTGTACTTGGAGACCTTGAAGGCTGCAGCCTTGTTTGCCGCGGCTCCCGCAGACTTGGAGGGGCCCAGAACATGGGACGGAGCCAAAGTGTCCCAAACGAGCGCCCTCCCCTGGTGCCATGGCACTAGAGTCACGCCGTCACCCTTCCTCCTGTCGCTGCGGCTCATGCCCGGTGGCTCCAGCGTAGACGGTATGTTTACTGAAGCCAACGAGCGTTTGATGATGTTGTAGACTTGCTTGTAGACACAATTCATATTTATTCAGCGCACATAGCTGATACAACCTGACTACGCGTAGAATGACGAGAACACTGAGTAGGAAGAAGCGGGACTCACCCGGAAGGCCTCGCGGAACTTGTTGGACATTATGCTGTAGAGCAGCGGGTTGATGGCGGTGGACAGGAAGTACAGCACTCCCGACAGATACGTCAGCACCTGGTACACCTGCGCACACAGACACGCATCATCATGCGGCTCTGGATAGTCGGGCGTACCAGTAATCTCGAAGCGACCTAAAACACAGCTCTCTACCAGGCATAGGCATTGTAGATATAGCTCGTTTCTGCGTATTGTTATTTTACCCGAGTCATTAAAATAAAAGTGTTTTCCATTGCAGTAAACATGTTATAGATCCCCACATTATATTATGAAGATCAGTACTTACGGTAAGGCTTGGATACCCTATATTCATTATACGCGACAATGAAAGCCATCAATATGTGTGTGTGCGTGAGGGTGTATTCAGCGCACGTAACTGCTAAAGAAAATACAATTTCATCTGCGGTCGATCTGAACTCTGAACTTTGAAGGCGGCTCTTCGCACGCACGAGTATTGCTTCAATTTAGAGTAGTTAACTGGGGCGGGGCGGCGGCGGCGGCAGCGGGGAAAGGGCGGCGACGGCGCCGGAAACTGGAGAGAATTGCGCCCTTTGACCGGCCACCGACCGGTCACTCTTTGACCAATATTATTCCAATAAAGCGCAACATTGATCCTGAACGGGAACGGGAGAGGCGCGTGTGTAAGCGTGATCTGAATATGACGTGGATAGGCTGTCCGTAAGCCGCCGCCACCGCCGGTCATCTCGGGCAGATTTCATTTTTGCTTAAATTAATGTATATTTTACACCGAGCTAATCGAAGGAGCTATCCAAACGCATTCACATGTGTACAAAGCGATCGTGCGGACGGCTCACTGGAAATTCACTCGATGACCAACCGTACGTACCGGAAAAATGTAACATTCCGGAAAAACAGTGGAACGCATTCCCTGGAGAAGTATTTCCCTCATGGTACAATTTGAAGTATTTAAAAAGGCACCTGCTATTTAAAAGGGTGAGGCCCCGGTAGAGGGGCGCCTCGGGTAATTTGACTTACAGAGATATTTTATGGTCACTTACTCGTAGAATCTACATAGATACCTAGACCTAAAGATTTATTTTTACTTACTTACACGTATCCCTACAATAGGAATCTGAAACGGTAGTGAATTATGGTTATATTACAATAGTTTGCTTCGTTCTAAAGGTGATTTTTATGACAATATAAAAAACAAATTTCGGCCCTGCTTCGCTCGCCCAATAAAGTGACTATATTCCTCTAGTTTGCTTGCTTCCAAAGGCACTGGCCCTGGTGATTTTGACTTAATTATGTCCAATATTTCTTGAAAAGTTTCGAGCTCACTGCACTCGCCCAATGGAATAATTATATTACAATGGCTTTGAGTGTAAACCAAATTTGAGTGTAACAAAATTTGTAATATAAATGGTCGTATATTTTAATTGCTTTGACTAAGAAGCTTGAATATTTAACATCACCAAGGACCGCACGTCTTAGTATTTCATATTTATTTCAACAGCATACAATTACCTACACATAAATATGGCGTTACAAGAACATTCACAAGGAATTACTACATTCAAATTTAAAACTAATTGAGTAACTAATTAATTGAGCATCAAAGTATTAGATATTGTACACCGGGTGGCAAAGCTAAAATGGCAGTAGGCTGGACACGTGAGCGGCAGGAATGACGGTCGTTGGAGCTCACGCATCCTACACTGGCGTCCTTGGACAGGTAAGTGAAGTGTGGGAATACCACCCGCCAAGTGGGATAACGACATGCGGTCGTCGCGGGCAAATAATGGATTCGTGTTGCCGAGTACCGAAAAGGTTGGAAAAAAAAATTGGAGAGGCGTACGTCCAGCAGTGGACCATAAAACGTGATGATGAAATAATTAAAATTTAAAGTTTATGTAACATAAAATATACCTCAAATAAATTAACTAACCTTTACATAAAATATCTCACTTAAATCGGTCCTTGTAGCGGCATCGCAGCAAGTGCCAAGCACACTCACTGCGTTACCCCTTTGGATCTCTATGGAGATTCGCCGCATAAAGAAGGCCTTTGCGCAACGGTCGCCAGACTTATCGACCGAGAGCTTCCCGAGTGAATCGGTGAAACTAAGGGTTTCCGACGGCCACGGCCCCAAGGTCTCAACGGCGAAGGGCTGAAATCCAAAGTACCCCAGGAAGCTGAACTTTTACACTTTGATGGCTGCCGTCTTGTTGACGGGAGCCGCGGCACCAGCAAATTTGGAGGAGCCCAGAACATGGGGCGAGTCAAAGTGTCCGCGCAAGTGGCGTCTCACACAAGCGTGGCGTCCCCGTGCTTCACGGCACCACAGCATAAGAAAAAAGTAAACTGTGACGGCACCAGAGTCATGCCGTCAGGATTCCCCCAGTCGGTGCAGCTCATGCGTGGACGGAATATTTACTAAAGCCTACGAGCGCTTGATGATGCTGTTCAAGGCGCAGTGACGGGGACTCCTTCCGGCACTTCACTATCACGGCAAGCCATGGGTGTCTGAGAAGTCGACGCTCTTGCCGCAGACGAACACGTGGGGCCTGCACACTTCCGCACCGACACGGGGAGCGACCGCTATGCGAAGAGTGCTTCCGTCCAAAAGCGTACCCAAGTTCGGTGATGGGCGCACCGGACGGATGGCCAGCCATGCACCGGACGGACTCCTCCTCTGATGACTATAAGATCCGCCCCGGATCTGTGACGGTAACCTCTGATAATAAAAGCGCACTCCTTTTTGCCACAGGGATGTCCCTTGATTCTGTACCCGTTCCTGATAAAAAAAGGTTTAGACAGACAGACGGATGGACAAAAACGTCATCCTAAGAGGGTTCCTTTTTTTTTTAGGTTCGGAGCCATTATTATTAATAAAAAATCATTATTTCTCATATGCTTTACATGGCGTCCGTATATCAGTATCTACACTAGAATCGATATAAAATATTATGCAGGGGATTTCCTTTATTTTCGCAATGTTTAATGTTTTTTTTAAATCTCTATATCCCAAAAAAAAAAAAACACTTAACCTTCTCAACGCGCGATGATATCCGGTTGATGGTGTGCACGAGTTGAGCCTCCCCAATAATCCTACAACAAAAACCCAAGAGTATTTTACTTTACCCACACGTAGCTATCGTTCGACGAAGGGAAAAAATAATAATTGAGGATCCGGTGAAGTTTTGAACTGAAAGTGTCCATTTATTATAAAAAATATCGATTTTTTAGTTATTACCTATGTAAACAAAAAAATATTCAACGCATTGATTTTCAAATGACAGAAAGTCATCGAATAAGCATGCCGTCCACATTTGAAGTCAATTTGTTTTGAAATATCTTGTACACAAGATGCAAAAAAGATGTTTCGAGAAAAAGGCATTTACAGGTTGCTAGTACCTGATAAGAGTATCAAGTACTTACAGTAATTGTAAAGCAAGCAATATTAAAATCGCTTATGTCACTTTTGTTTGAGATTTTAATTAAATATTTGGCACATATATTATTAACCCTTTGGAGAATATGACATGTGCGTCGATGAAAAATCTATTTTTTTTTAACCCAAAAAAAGGAAGTCCCCCACTTTACTTATCTATATAGGAACTGGTTGAATGGTTCGTAGGAGAACGTGCACTGGCCTGACCTGGCGCATGGCTGGCGCTGCCTCCGGAGTGCGGACCTGTGGAATGCACACTCAGAAGCAATTATGTAACATATTACTCAGTCACGGTCATGGAGAATGACCTACCGCTGCCAGTGCGATGCGGATTCATTACTCATATTATATATAGGAACTCAACTACAATGTACTCATTTATTATTATTGTGCCTAAGTAATAAGTTAGTGTTTAAGGCGAAAACATACCTGAGGAAAACAAAATATACTTTGAGGATTGGATACACCTACATAAGAACGTTATTGCCACGCCTGTTATTTCAATTTATTGCAAATTTATTTACCTAAAATAAAAATAAAATGGCACTACGCTCGAGAAAGTAGTGTTTGGTTAATTAGTTTAAAAAGCAGCTTTTTTGCAAATGTTTTCAGACGAAAAAAAAAATATCTGATCCGACTTGGTCGTAAGACCATAGATTACTAATGGTAGGACGTAGCAGCGCAGGCAATCGCCTTTTTCAAAGTTAGGATTTTTCCGTGATAGCCAACGGGGTTATATAATATCTTCGATAACATTTATTTGATCGAAGGGTTACGTCAGGGATAATTTTCAAATGGTTATATGAAATAATAAAGACAAGTATTTGGTGCACATTCAAGTTTTTTTGTATTGCCTAATTTACGATTTACTTTGACAGGTTGTCAATAATTTTTAAGCGACTTCATTTAATACATTTAAGATTAATACCTAGATGTCAGTTTAGGCTTTATAGCTATTTTAGATTTCTGTTCTGACATAGAGGTTCTAGTGGGTTCAGGGTTTTAAATAAAATCGGTTACTTAAAGTGTTTTTAAATTCAACTTTGGAAGATTTATATCAAAAATAAGAAAAAAATAATTATTGTCGGTTCTTGGGGTTTTCAAAATCATCGATTCAAGTCTATTCGACTTGCACGCTTACGCTTAGAAAAAAAAATCAAGCGAAAAATTCCTATACTGTTGTTTCTTCGTTATTTTTTTCTTTTGCGTCTAGCTCGCCACTTTCTTCCGCCCACTGCTGGTCACAGGCCTCTCTCATTTACATGATATGAGAGGATTTTAGCCATACACTTCCACGGTGACCAACAGGCTTGAAAGTTGGTTTCCTCACGATGTATCCTTCACCGGAGTGTCAGTGGCCACGTACTTAGCCGGCCAGATTCTAAAGTTGTAAATATTGTGCTCCCAGTGGGTATCAAACCCGCATCTCCCGCTTGAGAGGCGTGCTCTTGCCCGCTCGGACTATGTGACACAGCTTTAAAGTTTAGCTTTAAAGAATTTAAATATTACATTCTTTGATCATTTCCTCTGAAATAATAGAAATTTAATGAATATTTATTAAAGATTATAAATACGCCTTCAGCAGAGAAAATAGAGCGCCATGTGACACGTTCCTGACATTCTTTGCTTCCTCCACTGTCATACATCGCTTCATACATTCTCGCCGGTTACAGGTGCTGCGAACTTGTCCTTTCCGTAGAAGTTTACTTATTTGGTCATGATATGTTCGCCCAGGTATGACGGCTCCGTCACAGATTATATCTACCCCAAAAACTAATTCAATAGATTTATTTTAGGATGAAGGTTGAATTTTTTTTATTCAATCAAAAACTAAAATCCATTAAGCATACATTACATTTAAAGTTAATTGTAAAAAATTATGCATTTTCTTTTAAAACACATTCCTCCTCGCATTATATTTTGTAGCCCGCGGTAAATCTCCCCTCCCCGCCGCCGGGCTGGGGGGGGGGCCGGGGGGGGGGGGGGGGGGGGGGGGGGGGGGGGGGGGGGGGGGGGGGGGGGGGGGGGG
>WYDE02025874.1:0-12799 GCA_009867175.2 Adela reaumurella | reverse complement strand
CTACATAAAACAGAACAAATAACATCAACAGAATGGCTCATTGTGCTTGCACAGATTGCCAAGTTACGGATAAAAGAGGAAAAAAAAAAAATTATTTATTTATTATTGATTAGCAACTACCTGCATGCGTAACCCCCGCTCCTCCAACCACGCCATTCTGCGAATTTATTTACTTCCCCTCGTATGGCCCACAGTATCTTGTCAGAAATAACATTGTCAGCTACTTCTCAGTCACTTGTATTCGCTGCATGGACTCCGACATTGTCCCGTTCTACTTTTAAGACAACGGTGTAACCCGGGAAGTGTGTCTCTAAAAGTATTTTGTAGGTCTCTTCTTCTGTTTCAGTGAGAGTATTGTCGCTCCTTTCCAAAGAACCTATCAAAACCACCGCATTGAATGAAGGTCGGTCGAAGCGGCTATGAAACATAGTTCGTATTTTCCGTCCAGTTCAGTGTAACCGGCTGGAATTGAGGGAAGCGCTGACATGGCACCTACCTACATAAGTCACCAAGGTGTTCAGGCTGACATCACTGGTACCATAAAAACTGGTTCATTAGGTGATGTAGCCATCCGTGTCAGTTTCAATAATAAAAAAAATAATAAATAAATTTAAGTCAGAAACCAAATTGCCGCAATGGTTCCCCAATCCATAAACCATCCCCTTGTAGTGATAGGGTTCCTATATCGGGGCAACAGTTAACTTACTGGCTTCCAACCTGCGCCGCAACGTAGCCGTAGCCACCTTGCTGTGCATGATGTTGGCCTGTATGAATGTGAAAACCTTCATCTTCGGCGTCGTACCTACCTACCCTGAGTCCAAATTCCTAATTCTCATAACCCTTTTAGTCATATACTTCTATCGAAAATTGTAAGCAATAGTATTTACATATATATTTCGCCACCAGATATACGACGAAGACTCCAACGCAAGTAGCACGGCCGGCAGTAAACGGTCTCGCGTGGCGGAGGCTGAAGTGGAGGCCTCCGTGCTGGCTCGGGATTACGAAGCCCGCGCGGGACTGCAGCCTCCACGTTGGAGCATCCTGTGTCCCGACGTCGCCCTGGTGCTGCGACAAGTGCCCCTACCCTCCGACCCTCGCATCTGGTCACAGGTACGCTCTAAGAGTAGCACGGTCGGCAGCAAGCGGTTTCGCGTGGTGGAGGCCTCGGTGCTGGCTCAGGACTGCAGCCTCCATGCTTGAGCATCCTGTGTCCCGATGTCTCCCTGGCGCTGCTACAAGTTTTCCCAACTGGTGTACTAAGTATGTGTACTACTTTGGCGTGTCAGTGAATTTCTTAATTTCGTACCTTGTGTTGTTGCGATATTTCAATCACCGCTCGCTAATAAACACATAGTTTTTGGGCGTGCTTAGTCCGCCTCTTAAGTTCAAAATTTTACGTTCGCCACTTTCATATTCGAGCCGTCAAGTTCAAAACTTTGCCGTGACTTAGTTTGGTTTGGTCTTGAATATTTACTTATTTAGTGCCAAATTCACGTTTATTTTTTTAATTAAGACATTTAAAGCATCATTGTAATAATGAGATATGGATGAAATTTCTCTTGAAGAGTTTTTGACGTTGGCATCAGCCTGAATCATACAAGAAATCTAATATTTTTTTTCATGAAATCGCATGATAATCAGCTATGCTTCTTAAACTTTTGCAAACTACTTGCAGAGCCAACCAAGATCTCTACCTGTGAGCTTGACAATAGAAAAACCGTAGCAAGCGCCGGCCAGGGATAGGGAAGGAATGCGTTTGAATTTTTTTTTTATATGAACTTTTTACTTAGCATTCAATTAGTCTTAGAATATAGAACGCTCCCAGCGCGAGTGTCGTTTATGAATTCCCACTGGTAATCTTAGCATAGTCTCGCCGGATGCGCACTTAGCTGAGACCGATATTAGTCTCGAACTTTGGAACGACTATGAATGTCAGCCTTAGTCTTGCAGACTTTAGGACGAATTAACTTTTTCCTAAGGCAGAATATAGTTGTTAAATGAAGGTACGCCTTGCAGGAGGACGTGCGTGAGTTTGTGGAGAGTACGTCGACGTGCGACGCGGTGACGCACTTTGAGCGGCACGGCATCGCCGGCGCCGATTTCCTGATGCTGTCGCAGGAGGACATGGTGGAGGTGCTGGGCCTCAAGCTGGGCCCCGCCATCAAGATCTACAGCACCATACTACAGCTCAGGAAGATGATACTCTCGTGATTACACCACCGTTCTACGAATCATTAGTCATTTATTATTATTAAAGCCTACACTGATATCATATTTATTATAAAATACAGTAGAACAAGGATTATCTGAGCTATAAACGAGCCGTATTTTACTGAACTTGTAATGTTGAAATATAAGAAAATATAAACCTATCATTAAACGTAATTAACGGCTGTCTCGGAAAAATGCGCTTCCTCCATTAATCCATGAAAATCTACTTTTAACACGTTTTTTATGGCGTACGTATGGCGCACTCCATACTAACGCAGAGGTGTAGCCCGACGGCGCTCATGGGAATTCGAACATATACGGGGGCTGCGAAAGCCATGTCGGCCGGCTAGGTCGCCTTCACATTCGGCAGGTGTTTGAAGGACTTTATATTGGCAGAAACGATTAGAACACACAAGGATCCAATATCCCTGTGAAGGTGCAGTGTTTCTTAGTTCCGAAACGAGTAGGTAGTTTGTCATGAATACTTTATACGGTATGTAAGTATGGACGGTCGGGTCGACAAGTTTTATTTCGGACGTCTGAGGAACGTTGTCACATTTAATTATTCTTTGGAACGTGTGCTTGCAACATGCAAGTTTAAATTTGACAAGGTTCTTCGGACGTCGGAAATGAAACTTGTCGTGTGTACATACTTAATTTTAAAATATATTTTATAACAGAGAGACACAAACAACAAAATGTATTTGATTAAGGAGGCGTCGAACCGAGCACTCCGTGGCCATCGCCAGCAGAGGGCATATGAGGGTCTGTTTTGCCTGAGCTTTTGATTATCCATTTGTCCTCAAAACAGCTGGGATAATCCAAGTTCTACAGTGTAATATTTAAATTGATTCATTTTGTTTATTAGCCGACCCTATATTAAATCTTTCCTAGATTGGTTTATCCGAGGAAGTGTTGTCTAGGAAATATTTGTAGTAGTAAGTAGATTAAAAATAAAATATCAAATTTTATTTTATCGTAATTTTTGCTTCTTAGCTTTGCACGTATCTTATAAAAGATATACAGTGGTATTGTAATGATTTTGGATACTTTGAAGACATCATTTTTATACGAGGTTTTTTTTTTCCGTATGGTATTTTTTTATTAATTCGTTCATCAAAGTTGCTTAAATTAACTTTATCACTATCAAACTGTGAAACTACAAAACTGGCCAAAGTTAAAAGAAAATAAAAAAAGATTATTTGCCTGATGTAGTTATTCCGCGATTGTTTTCGAATTTTTATTGTCGTGTACATAAAAAAAAATATTGTACATAATTTTGATTTCCGAGTTGTGACCGAGGGACCCGTGAATTAAGACAATGTAAATATTGATTAAGCGTGTCCCAAACATTGCTCAATTTTGTACGAATGGGTAATTTAGTGTTGCCATCACATCCTTTTTTTTATTCACATCGAAATAGACGAGCAAAAATTGGATGCTCTTAAATTAATTGTCAATGACACTGAATTTATGTAATTTATGCTGTTTGGTAGTTCCAGGGGCGTGGAATATTCATGTGTTTTGCGAACGCATATATGGTAACAATACTGTAAATGTAAATTACACATATCAAAGGTTATATTGCAACATGACACAACACACATTAAACAGCCTTGGTAGCCTGGTGTGCAAAGCCTCGCTTATCGATACTAAAAAACACCAGCCGCGGTTGGGTAATGGATGGGTAATCGACGATCCGTTCATGCTGGCTGTGGTTTGGATTCCATAAAACTGTATGTCCTTTCCCCTTCTTACTAGGTGGTAACTTTAAACCTGTCCGGGTCGGTACCCCCGCACTGAATGAAGGTCGGTCGAAGTGGTTTTCCATCCAGTTCAGTGTGGCTGGCTCGATTAAGGGGAAGCGCTGACACTACACCTACCTAATTCATCAAGGTGTATTAGACTGACATCACTCGTGAAAATCTAGTGTATCGAGGTTATTTAGCCATCCATGTCAGTTTTAATAAAATAAACAAATTTTATAGGGTAATATGGAGCATTGCTCTTTAGATAAATTGCTTTCATTTTTATACTTTTCGTGGGTTTGTTTCACTATGACCATCGATATCTTTTACGTTTGACTCTTCGCCTATCCGGGATAGTTATGTTCAAGATTTTAATTTAGATAACAACCTAATGTCGTTAGGAAACTGTTTTCAACTTGATTTTTAATCAGTGAGCGATTTGAATTTTTTATAAAGGCAACTTCGACTCCTACATAAGGGTACTTACTTATGTATCTTGCCCTCTTATGTATAGCGTGTAAATAAATAATAAAATTGTACGATTTAGACGTGTTGTTGGTGCAATGAGAACAGGGTTGTATGCGCTCGATATTATTTAGAAAAAGGCTTAGAAGTCGGCATGCTTCCCTGATGGTAAAATTTCCAAATTTTATTTACGTAGGGTAAAATTTTTCACTATTATTTTTATTTATTTTAACTCGCTTAAGTAAATGAGAGTTCTTTGACTGTAAATACTTAAGTTAAGAAAGGCTCAACCAAAATGAATCTTCCCGATAGGTTACCTCTAAGATGCGTAGGAAAGCCAAATATGAACTTTTGAAAATGTAGCTCTATATAACTAGACACTAACACTAGATTCCAGCACAGTGTAAGTGCTGGAATCTATTGTTAAATATGTAACGATTCTTTGTCTGTCGGATCATACTATTTTTCTTGTAAAATTATCGACACTATTCTAATAGTGTCGGCCGGTGGGTGCCGGATTATGGGAATGTTGGCATTACTGGATTTTATAGACAAATTTGATGTAATAAATAACTAGCGTAGCGAAAGGTACGAGATTGCACACATGCATGCAGTAAGCTTTTCCTCATACAAGCAAACTTTCGCCCATACTGAGGTAGGAACGCGGGCGAGCGTAGGGAGTGATGAAAATCAAAAGTTTGTGTAGAAAATGATATAATTTTAGAACAAACAGATTAAGGTGGCTTTCCTACTTGCATTACCAAGAAGCGTTTGCTACTAGATTGTAGGGGCTGTTAAGTAGCGTACTCAAAGGATTTTAACTATCGCTTTCCTAAGGTATGTAGTTTCAGTAGAAAATGATCGCTAACATTTTTGTCTAAAACCCCTTCATTACAGAGATAATTGAGGAAACGCGTTTTCCCGCGCAAAGAAAAAAAACGGCGCGTCCAAAAGTAGCCGCTAAGGTGCTCTGTTGCGTTGCCTTCCGTGATGCATATTTAAGGATTTTTTTCAAAAAAAAAAATATTTTTTTGCAATTTTGTTTTGTGAACTTTTACGAAAAAAATGTAAAAACAATTGTGTGTGTATTATCTTAATATATTGTAAAAGAAATTGGATAACAATTTATGCAAGTATATATATATGTATGTATGGCATACATACATATAGATACATACATATCACTCACGCTGAATCCCGACAATCGGGGTAAGCAGAGCAATAGGTGTTGTGCTGCAAACACTCCAGTAAATTACAGCACAACACTGACCACCACATTTTGCATGGTATTCGGACAATATATCAAGCAGCATGTAAGGCACGAAGACCCACCTACTGCATGACTTGGATAGAAGTACTGTGCCAAGGTGAGAGGTGGCAAGCCTGTCGCCCTTTAGCACGGCATCTTGTCCTTATCCCTTAGTCGCCTTGTACGACATGCATGGGAAGTGATGCAGTGTGGTCATTCTTTTAAGTACCGGCTCCACACGGTGTATGTATAGCCTGACCAGAAATATAAAAAACCTCCTCTGAGGGAGCCACATTTATTTTTTATATGGCAAAAAAAACAAACACCTACTATGGTAACTGCCAATATGCCTGCAAAATATACAAAATGCGGAAATAATTATATTTGATAATAAATTCGATTAACGTCTTCCTCGGAGTTCAGGCGAGTTGAATTAGATAAATACGGTATTGCCTGTATGACAGCCATAAATACCTACGCTGAGTGATATTGATGTAATAAAAATAGCTTGTCGACTAAAGACGTTAACCATCATAGTAGGTCTCCAGCTGACTTTGGTATCAAACAAAAGTGACGTTGACATTTAGTGCTGGGATTGCAAGTGAAAGAAATTAGTTCGTGTGATTTTCCGCAATATGGCGAGGTACGTTATATTTCTGATCATGCTATATATACACGTTGAAAAACATAAGAAAATGTCATTGAGCATTAACCCGCTGGCTCGGTTCGACCGCTGCAGCGGTTGGCGGCGCGCTCTATTACGTCTCGTACTTGCCGTACGGGCGGTTCGCCGTATGGCGTGGAGCACGGTCGAACTTTTGCGTTTCATTTCATTTTGACACATTTTCATAGGGAATATAGGTATTGCAAGAAAGAAGCAAGACTCACCAACACAAAACAGTCATATGGAACTCACCTCGCATAATAATTTTCAATCTATGACTAGTTGAAAATACATAATTTGCGTTGAGAAATCACCAAGCTATTTTTTATTTTTTTACTATGGAAAGGTATAACACGTAAGGTCTCACTTAGAATGACGACTTGTCCTCGATACCATAGATATAAAACATGCATTGAAGAAGAGGTGGAACTCGAGTACAAAAATACTCTAAACTCAACCAAAAATTAGGATTTTTTCTTATGGAAAAATTTCCTGTTCACAACTGATTTTGCCTCCAAAATCTTGCAAACTGTAAACAGTGCGATAAATCAGCTGTAGAAAAAAGTTTAGTTTGCGCGAATAGGTTAGGAGATGGCTGAGATATTTCAGAATATCGCGAGTGGCGGCGGAGGGAGTGCGCACCGCGACTGAGCGACGAAATACGGTCGTGTGCGCGCGTGCCATTATACACGCATCAAATCGTACATAGAAGAGCCAAAGGGTTAAACGATATGCCTAGTACATATTGGCAACTTCATGAAATTTGATCATTGATATGGTCAATTCTACAATGTCATGACATATACATACATGTTTTTAAAATTTTATGGTTGATTTGATTCCAGTCGTGTTTTAAGCATCGATGAAGCCGAAACTAGTGCATGGTGGGGCATCAAGCATACTGATGCTTCTCGACTCTACTCCCGAAGGCCCCAACATTAGGGGTACTTCCGAAAGTAGATGATTGCACATACATATGAGGAATGAGTTTTAGAAAGGCTTCGTTGACTTTTAGGAACGTATGACATATATGCATGGAGACTCGAGTGGTAAAAAGGACTCAGGAATCAAGCCGTGTAGCGAGTTCGCACAATCTCCACAGAACAAGTTCTAGAAAAAACAAAGCGAAGCCACCTCTTTGTGGCTCAGTGTGTGTAAGCTATAAAGTTACGTCCGTGTCTCCCACTATCTGATTCACTCGCCGCTATATCGTGTCTAAAACTGTGAGTGGTACCACACGTGATTGCAATAACACCAAGTATGCCTTTGGTCTAAATGCGATGTAATGAATATCTTTCGAATGTTATTACGAGGAAATAATAAATTAAAATTATTACAAAACTAACCTAAAAATATTCTTATAGTCTGACGGAATCTGTGATGGTTAAATGGAAACCTGTCACCTGATTTCAAATATATAATGTTC
Organism: Adela reaumurella; assembly: GCA_009867175.2. Lineage (NCBI taxonomy): Eukaryota > Metazoa > Arthropoda > Insecta > Lepidoptera > Adelidae > Adela > Adela reaumurella. Next base: position 5,033 of record WYDE02025874.1, on the reverse strand, counting down.
AACGGTTTTAAATTTATTTATTATCTTTTAAGCTAACATGCGTCTGATCGCAAAGAATTTTATGAAATTTGAGATGTTTCGTTGCGGTAGTTGTTAGGGCTCGTGAGCAAGTTGTGCTGAACCACAACTGCCCCGTCAATGACATCGTGACACACTGTATGATTGTAACGCTTTAACACACACACTTGAACATTCTAACATGTGGATCTGACTCAAAACAGAGAGTTAATGCTTTACAAAGAAGCAAATGTGTTATGTATGATGGCCACTCACAACACCCTAGATTTGATAACACATTCTGTATGTTTGTAATGTTTCAACATATTCTACACTTAAACATTCTAACATGTGGACCTGACTCAAACAAGGAATGCGTTATAAACAAATGAATGTGTTACAGCGCCCAGGCCATACCACCCTGGATGTTGTAACACGACTTGTCGGTCAGCACAACCAGACTGACAAAAGTATAACCACAATGTTAACCGTAAATGTTGCTATACATTTGAAATCTGACTCTATACATCTGTGTAAAATTTCTGGGTTGTTTTCAGTATACTCCAGCTAGAGCAGGACGAGCGTCAGCAGAACTAAGTAATAGTTAGGTACGGACTGTCGTTTAATCCGTCCAAGAAGTATTCCTTAACTTGAGTGATGGATTTTAATAAGACTGAACAAATTAAATAGCAAACCAGTGTATCCTGCACAAAGTCACATGGGTTTACAGGCAATAATGTATTACATTACATACCTGTACATAATGTGTGTGTGGTGTGATGTGAGTATGAGCACAATATATGCATGTGTTATACAAATATAACAATAGCGTTGCATATTTTAGGAGAGTTTTATAACTGTACTTACACAGGATTCTTTCTTCGAGATGCCGCGTCGTGAAGGGGCTGGTTGGGGTCACAACGCGCGCGCACGGCGCCCCACGCGTCGCCGCGTGAACCATTCGACAATGAATGTCTGCAAGGGTATGAAACGCAAGATCCGCGTGAGATGATAGCTGGTTCTTCGCCGGGAACATGAAATCAGATCAGCGGCGATAGCAGGTACCTACGCAAGCGAAAAACGAAATTCTAGGGAATGATACCAGTTACGATAATGTCCAGTATTTCAAAGGTGCTTTTCGGAGATTTTAGAAATTTTGTTCTTGATATTAATTATTTTTCATTATTTTATTTTATTTGTATTATGGTTGTTGAGAATATTATTTTATGTTTTATGCACAATTAATACTAAAGTGCAAAGAAAAATTATTTTCGAGAATAATATAGGAATTTACGGTTTGTGTATAGCAACACAGGATAAAGCGCGCACACACGGCAAAAAACTAAGAACGTTGTCAAAAGCAGTTAGAACCATGTCGAAGTAAGATTATCAGCAAGGTTTGGGATATTTCCAGTAATATGGGAGATGCTATCAACAATTCTCAAGTTAATCAAACACAGAAACGAAGCTGTGACCTTGAATATACCAAATCATAAATAAAAAATGCACGAATCACGTTCTCATGCAATCGAATACGAATGGACACATCATTTGCATGTATTTGTTGAATCAAGTTACAATGTTAGGTACCTACCTATAACGTATAGAACTTTTTTCTCATTTAGTTAGCGTCATGAATGATATCCCTTCGACAAATAATCACCGATATTGTTTCCTTTGAGTCTACAACAATAAATCTTGGGAGAGATATTAGGGTTATTGAGTAAATTATGTGACGTGTGTGTTAGCTTTATATGGTCCCTTTGTATTCAATTATGCGAAAAACTGGCAAGTAAGAATAAGTCACCGAAATAAATTACACACTTTATTTTTTCAGGACACATGTAGGTAGCCTTATTGAAATAGAACCTGAAAAATCTGTTTTCTGGAAGAGAAAAATAATTAAATTGCTCATAACTTACCACTGTGTTCACTGCGCGCTTGAATTCATCCCTCCCACATTCCTGTTTCAGTCATCAGAAACGATAGGGACGGAGCTATAGCAGTGACTTCCCGCGCACATGAACAAACCATTCAACGAGCCGAACGAACCACAGCCGCGCTATTTATAATCTGCCATTTTTCCGTTCTGTGACTCGATTGGTATTCGGAGAGGCGCGCAAAATTTTGAAAAAATGAACAACCTGACTCGGCTCGTACCCCTCGTGACCAGAAATGTCTTGAACGTTCCGAGTCGTACCCTGCGGGAACACTTTACTCCAGCAAGGAAGAATATCTCTAGGGGGGTAAGTTTCATCTTATTTTACACGTTTCAAAAATAATATTCTGAAAATTTAAAAACTTCAATCCATATAGCGAACTACATACCTACTTTACATTTTAATAATACCTATAATTATACACATTTTACACTGAAATTATGAGAATTTTTACCAGGAATAACTTATGTAAGGAGTGAAATAGAACTTTTTTTGCGATTTTCTCTGTACGATGTTCCCTAGACTAGCGATTGGATTTACCAATTAGGGAGTTTATTTTATGGATAACATGCCATAATAAAATATTTCATTAATTGATGTGTTCATTACATAATTATGTAATCATTTCGAATGAGATCTCAGTGCTTGCAATTCTAAAAATAGCCAGACTGCAATGCACGCGGGGACACATGCGCCTTGTGCAGGAGTGCAATGCTTGCACACTTTCCTCGGGTGCATTTATTTTTGTGATACCTAGTTTTTTTTACTTCTTTAGTATACTTCCTTTATTATTCGTCCCTGTAACCAGTAATAATAATATAATGACGGGTATATAGTTAGTCATTCTTTTGTTCGTTACCTCTCTTTGTTCGTCTGTCCGTGCACTGCATGCGCGTGATTCGATCTCAACGAAATTATGCACTACTAGTGACCCTGAAAAATAATTGGGGACCCCACATCGCGCATCTGGCCGTTTCGTAGTGGCATCAAATTATTTGCCTAAAACGACTTCTAGAAGTCTGAATGTATACGGGGGGCATGTAGGTACATAAAGCACCTAAAGAGACGGCTAAAACGGCATCCGGCAGAGGGCGAACTGGCGCATGCATGACGTAAATTAATTTAAGTGCCGTTAGCCAGAACCGACGTAAGCGTAAATCTCGCTGTAAAGTTTTAATTTTGGCGATTCCTGCGAGCGAGTAGGTAAATGTCACGCACGGACGCATTGGCAATTTGGCAATTTTCATAGCTCAGTAAATATAGACATATTTATGTCGCAGGAAATTTATAAGTCGGCATTTTACAACGGTGTCGTCCGTTTAAAAACGCTATTAGTTATGTAATATTCCAAAGACAAATTGGCGACAAATCACAACATACGAATCCCCGACATGGTGCCGATAGGTTAGGTTAGTAACAAACTAACCTAACGTATCATTCTTATTAATTTCAATAAGAAGATGCATAGCGAAGCGACGCCGAGGGTTTTTTTTTTGTAGACCGCAAAACCTAATGAAATAAAAAACAAATAAATTGTAATCGACACCATTTTTCTTAAATTTTCCCGGGCATTTTGTTTTGCCGAGCCTTTGTAAGCGGACGACGCCGTTTGTAAAATGCAGAATTACACAAATCGCCTGCGACTTATATAATAAAATAAACGCATTCAAATTCATCATAAAAATAATTCAAATAAATTTTGATTGTTTATTTGGAATGTTTGTATGATTATTGTATGCGTTATTTTGGTTAAAAATATCTATTGGCTCTATTGGTTAAAATCGTGTGCTGTTCAAAACGTCTAAGTACAGTTCAAATCATCTACACGCAATTTTATATGGAATTATTAAATTAAATTATAAAACTAACATAATCTAACCTAAACCAACCTGAAGCGACTTAAAACACTCTAATTGATCAATGATAATAAATAATTTAGTAAGAATTGTATGTATAGTTCTCGGTCTAGTTGGTTAATTTATTGAGTGTAGACGAATTGAACTGCAGGCGCGTTGTGAGCTGCTCCCAACCCAAAATTTGGAGTCAAAAGAGTCTACACTACGTACGGAAACAATTTAAATCACTCACTCTGATGATACCCATTAAGCATGATACGAATATATTCGTACTCCTTCCTTTCTCTTAGGTACTCGCTGCTCGCGACAGGTTGAATAAAGTAGAATGTTTTATTTTCCAGGAGTTAATTCTTCTGGGTGGCTTCATCATCGGCTGCATCACATTCACGCCCATATGGGTGCTGGTCCACATGCCGGAATACCGCGGAAAATGAGCCGTCTTCTAGTCAACGTTAGGTAATCGTTATTATGTAATACCGTTCGATATGTTTGTTAAAATTATTGAAGTCTTAATTGGTTAAATAAATTGTAATTTAGAAAACTTCTTTCTTTCAGTAAACCATTTTAAACATAATCAATTGGGTAGTAATTTTAAATTTACATATCTACCATATTTGATTTATCATTATATGAAGAAACATAAACCTGTAGCCAACGAATCCCCATATGTAGTAAGTTCGTATACAAAAATATTTATGGGGCGGACCAAAGCTGAATGCTTTCATCTCAATACATAGATAAAAAGTCATATAGGTAAATATTAAAAAAATAAATTTTAAGAAATATAAACTTTGTCAAAAGTTCATAATCAGAGGTAGCTATAGTCAAGGAAGAGTTTTACAACGAACGAGCCCCCCAAATTTTATGGAAGCGCCCCTAACCATCATATACAATAATAAGTATGCTTAAGAAAGGGTCGGTCACGGCATGATTGCTTTCATCTGAAGAAGGCGCATGGATAAAAAGTTACATAATTAATAAATACTTAATAAATACAAATTTTAAGAAGTATAAAGTAAAATTCTAAGTGCCGTGTGGAGCCGACACTTAATAGAATGACCCCACTGATATCTTCCTATGCATGTCCTAAAAGGCAACTAAGGTATAAGGACAAGTTGCCGTGCTAAAGGCGGCAGGCTCGCCACCTCTCACCTTGGCACGGCACTTCTACCAAGTCATGCAGTAGGTGGGACTTCGTGCCTTACATGCTGCTTGATATCTTGTCCGAACATCTTGCGAA
>WYDE02025764.1:0-12800 GCA_009867175.2 Adela reaumurella | reverse complement strand
AGTTATTCGGACAAGATATCAAGCAGCATGTAAGGCACGAAGACCCACCTACTGCATGAATGGGTAGAAGTACCGTGGCAAAGTGAAAAGTGGCGAGCCTGTCGCCATTTAGCACGACATCTTGTCCTTATCCCTTAGTCGCCTTTTACGACATGCTTGGGAAGAGATGAAGTGGGGTCATTCTTTTAAGTACCGGCCCCACACGGTGTACACTTACGTACCAGTGTAATATTGACTTTTGATTCTCGTTGAAGCAACACTTATCTATCACTCATGATTATTGCTCATGTATGACATAATTTATTTCCTTGACATTTCGTTCAGAAGACAGAAGAAGGTATTTCCTATTTAATGTTTATTTTGTCATCGTCAGTCAGTATCACCTTCGATTGAAACCGATTACGTCCCAGTTGGTACACCTCCCAGGTGAACGGTTCATATAAGATGTCACCTAGGCAGCAACAATCACCGAGCACCATTCCATATCTATTAATTATTTTAAGATCTATTGTTTTCCAGATTTCAAAATTGCTTAAGGAGAATATAAGAGCTCTTTAATCTCAAGATGGCGCGATAAAACATTAAAGAATTAATGAGACAAATTTCAAGAATTGTAATGAAAAATCATTCACTTAAAATTCTCGGTAGGTGGTCGAACTGTAAATATGAGGTGATTTATGTCTAGAATCTAGAAAGTTTACGAAAATAGGGACATCTTGCATATCTTATCCGCCTCTAACAGCCTCGTGAAGTGAAACACGGTGAGGAACGGAAACTCTTACTGTTACGGAATACAATATTATAATATTTTTGGACTCATTGCCTCATGCAATGCCCTCATTGTTTTAGTCACCCATCCATACAGTCAAACCTGTAGTCTGGAGGCAACATATGTAACCTCGTACGTTCCTGCGAGGGCGCTTATTATACCGATCGATATTATAATATGTGCTTGTTTTTTAATTCAATTTATAATCTTAAAAAAATACTTTGAATAATCTTCCTCTTACAATTTTATTCAGAACAGTGCGAAAGTGTCGTAGTGCCTCTGGCAATAGTTCCGCGTTCTCCTGAGCAGAAAAGTGTATATCTGTTTATTTATTGTATAAATATCTGGATTGAAACCATTGAAAATGTTCGATGTACCGCCATGTGATGTGATGATGACGTTATCCATCTCGCGATATTCACAACAGTTGTTGTGTGCAACTAATCTAATACGTGATACATACTCGTAGATACAAACGCCAAGATTAGTTTCTGTGCATCGTTTTCCCGCCAATTTGAAAGCGTTGCGTACGGTAGAGAGAAAAAGAGTCCCGTGGAACCGCGTCTCCGCCGATCATGTTATGCAATATGAGACGAACAATACAAATACATTTATCGCTTTCACTTCGCGCTCTCCGGTCACGTGATCGTTTCTAAAGTCTCGCGCCATCTTGTGATTAAAGAGCTCTTATATTCTCTTAAGCAATTTTGAAATCTGGAAAACAATAGATCTTAAAATATATTTTATTTAATTATAATTAATAGATATGGAATGGTGTTCGGTGATTGTTGCTGCCTAGGTGACACCTATTCACAGAAATAATTAAGCGTTCTCCTGGGCAGAAAAGTGTATATCTATTTATTTATTTAGGAATATCTGGATTGAAACCATTGAAGATGTTCGATGTACTGCCTTGTGATGTGATGATGACTTTATCCATCTCGCGATATTCACAACAGTTGTTGTGTGCGACTAATCTAATACGTGATACAAGATACACACGCCATGTTCGTTTCTGTGCATCGTTTTCCCGCCAATTTGCAAGCATTGCGTGCGGTAGAGAGAAAAAGAGTCCCGAGGAGCCGCGCGTCCGCCTATCGCGTTATGCAATATGAGACGAACAATGCAAAAATACATTTATCGCTTTCACTTCGCGCTCTCCGGTCACGTGATAGGGTCTAAAGTCAGTATGATTCACAGAAATGAGGCTTGTCGTGTGTACATGTCCAATGCAATGCGCGACGCGAGGCCTCCTAATTATCTCATTGAATTATAATTTGACACATCTAAATTGCAGTTTTGCAATTTGCAAAGTAGTTTGCAGTAGTACTGCGCATGCAATGAATACTGCATTCGCCAGGTCGCGTGACACACAGCCAATGCAGTGAATACGACCTTGATACGAATAAAGCGATGTATACATAATATGGGCTTCATGAAAGGAGGAAGAAAAGATAGGATCGCGTGCATGAGTGCGGAACCAAGGTTTTTGTGCGATTGCGTTCCTATTTTTTTAACTGATTCACCTAACCTAGTTTTATTATAAATTCATTAAATAAGGTGTAGGTACACTTTAAGAAGAAGGAGTTCCATTGCAATTCATTCGCACTGTTAGCTTTAGTGTATGTAGGTGTTCTCGCGGTGTTTTCCTAAATACTTATGTACATACATACCATCACGCCTCCTTCCCGGAGGGGTAGGCGGAGACGATTGGGAACAATTTAACACGTTACTGACATACATTCGGAGTTTTCCTTCATAGGAATATTGGGTAATTTTGCACACAAATTTAAACGAGATTTTAAAATCCGGAAAATGTTTTTAGCATGACAGGTGGGTTCAAGACAATCACATAATCTACCGTACTGATGAGGAGTACTTTGGTATATGAATTAATGCGTGCAAGCCTCTTAATCGAGAGAACACGAACTCGAAAATGCGCACAGTTTTTCAGGATTTTAAAATCTCGGTTAAACATCTGTGTGCATAATTACAATGTACCGCGGTGAAGGAAAACGCCGTGAGGAAACCTATGCACTAACAATACGAATGTGTTGTAATGCATAAAGGTTGACTGGAACAGATTGCCTTCGGAAATTAGTCCCCCTTCTGCCAAGCAGAAAAGTGTAATGTATTTAGATACTGTGAAACGCATGACCTCTCGCAAATGATAGTGGTCTAACCCACTCACTATAGCTACTCTATGTACCATGAAGATTGCGCTAGCTTCCTACTTCTCCTTTCTACCACCGATCCATCCGGCGCCGGAGGACTAGTCCATCCATTTGTCCACGACGAAATGTCGAACCAAGCTGATGGAAACTCATTCCTAGAACGGCGCGCGTAAGATGTGGATTTAAATCCCTGCGGAGGTCTTCTTCAGTTCCCTTAACATGCCTAAGAGGTGAACAATCATCTGGTGACTAGTGCTTCGTCTGTCTATGTTGCATGCACGACTGGTGTCAAACGCTCATCATCTATAAAATAAAAAAATACCCGCATGCCGCTGCAGCACCTCTGTTTTAGAAGGAAATTCAGAATATAATTGTACCTTCCAAATATAAGGTTTATTATTTTCTGCTTCTTTTTTTTATGGAAATTAACACGGATGCACATCACCTAATGCACCAGCTCTTCTGGTACCAGTGATGACAGCCTAAACACCTTGGTGAGTTATGTAGGTAGGTGCCATGGCAGCACTTTCCTTAATTCCAGCCGGCTACACCGAACTGGACGGAATACACGAACCATGTTTCATAGCCGCTTCGACCGACCTTCATTCAGTGCGGTGGTACCAACCAGGGCGGGTTTTAACCCTACCACCATGTAAGGAGAGGGAAGGGACCTACAGTTTAACGTGGTCTCCGAACCACGACCAGCGTCAACGGTCCAGCGGTCACCCATCCAAGACCTGACCGCGCTCGGCAGTGCTTAACTTTGGTAATCGAATACAGCATACCGCAACCACTGAGCCAACGATGCTGCTCGGACAGTGTTTTGATGAAACTTTATGATTATTGCCTAATTTTCAAGTTTATATGAATCCTGTGCCTAATCATTGTTCCGAAGTATGATTGTGATTCATCATGTGTGTGATGTGACGAAGCTATTCACGTCAGATGCCATAAAAACATCATTCTCATACAGCGTGTTCATGTAATTTGTATTCCGCGCGAGCATCGTCTAGGCCAGTCGTATTTACATAGTGCCCTATAAATCGCGCCGAATTGGCCTCTATTGCACTCGTTGCGCGCGGCGCGGCGCGCCTAAATCACCGCGCTTGCTCGTCCGTCCGTCTGCCGCCGGCGCGGTGCGGAGCGGCGTGTCGTGTCTAGAGATGGCCGACATGTTTATCAGAGCATCGTCAATGTTGACTTTTGTTTTCGTCGTTTACCACGGAGCGTGACCGAGTGATATCGCGCGGACTTCACCTCGGTGTATATTGGATTGGATATTGGTTCGTCGGTCAGCATCATCATCATCATCATCATCATCATCATCAGCGTTTAACCATCCACTGCTGCACATACGCCTCTCAAATTTGTTTCCAATCCTCCCGGCACTCGGCAACACGAACCCATCGTTTGCCCGCGACGTGACTGATGTCGTCGTCCCACCTAGCGGGTGGTCTACCCACACTTCGCCTACCTGTCCATGGTCGCCAGTGTAGGACGCGCGTGCTCCAACGTCCGTCATCCCTGTCCAGCCCACTGCCATTTGCTGGGTGGCAAAGCAATATCTACTACTTTGGTGCGTCAGCAAATTTCTTCGTTTCGCACCTTATCTCGTAGCGAGATTCCCAGCATGGCTCGCTTTATTTATGTAGTTACTAGCTTCAGTTACCGGCTACGCCTGAGTTAATTGTTTACTGTAGAACAATTAAAGGATGGCTGAAGGAGGAGCAGTATCATTCCTTCGAAGGTATAGGTTGCTTAGAAAGGGGATTTTATTTTCGTTTATTCTTAGTTCTTTCCATTCTTGTGGTAGTACACTACAATTGAATTTGTCAAAGTTGCTTATATTAATCAGGCAACAGGCAGTAGATTAGACATCTTTACGATACGTCCCAGACGTAACGACCAAGAAAAACCTTTATGCATATTAGGGCTGCCGAAACAGTAGAATATTTTTTTCATGTAAATCCTGCTATGGCCAGGTGAATCTGATCGAAACACGATAATTTCACCTTCCCTATGGGAAAACACGTGAGCCACAGGGATGACGGCCGTAGGAGCACGCGCGTCCTACACTGGCGACCATGGACAGGTAGGCGAAGTGTGGGAAGACCACCCGCTAGGTGGGGCGACGACATCAGGTACGTCGCGGGCAAACGATGGATTATTGTTGCCGAGTGCCGCGAGGATTAGAAACAAATGGGAGAGGCGTATGTGCAGCAGTGGACGGTTAAACGCTGATGATGATGATGGGGAATTGCACGCTTGAAGGCCATTTTATATTTTAGCGATGCTACTGAAAACTTTGTTGTGCGAGAGAATACAAGAATCCACAGCCATCCACTGTCACGCACGACACAGGAATGATGGGATGAGAAAGTGTGGGAGATGAGGGAGATAGAACCGGGAAGGCGGTGGAGGTAAATGTGAAGCAATCACTTTAGAACAGCGGCCATAATACCCAGGGATATTGTGTATGTCAGTGATATTATGCGTGTCAGTGATATTATGTATGTCAGTGATATTATGTATGGCAGTGATATTATGTATGGCAGTGATATTATGTTACCTATGCTAATGATAGCATTGGCATAACATAATATACACAATGCTGCATTTTGAGTCTGACTTCTTTTTCTGTCTACTTTTAATACAGATTCGATTAAAATGACTTTTAGACGTTGAACTTGTGTGATATGGCTATGCATTTTCATAAGAAGGTATACGAATTGAAACGGAACCCTAAAACATACATACTACAATATAGGTATATACCTAAGTTATGATGAACATTCTGAACGGCACTACCTATATTACTCTGACCTGGGACTTGGACATACATTATGAAGTGACTTGATTTAATATTCCAGAAGTATTCTTATCTTGAGTCTGCAGTTTGACCTCAGTGTGGGTCGTCGTCGGTCTGATGAGGTCACGTTGACTCACTCCGATAAGTCCGATAACCCGCTAATACCGATTGAGAGTGACAGAGACGACACCATGTGTCTCTTAGCATGAAGATAAACAAATGCGCAATTTTCTTATGTCAGAATGCATAAAGCTATATATGGCAGTTGATGAAGGAAAGGATGTATGTGACGAACGTGTTAAATGTCGCTCAATTGTGTCTGCCTTCCCCCTCTGGGGAAGAGGCGTGCTGGGATCTTATGCAAGTAATGCATAATGGACAAGTTGCAGCACCAGTAATCGGCGCGCATTTATGAAGCGATGTATCACAGTGGATTACGCATGGGAACGTATCTAATGGTGCTCATGTCTGTACCTACCCCTCCGGGAAAGAGGCGAGATGGTATGCTTGGTATGGTTTAGTGTTGTAACGAATGCCTATTTTTCCACATTCGCGAATACGAATATTATAAAAGAATATACGCGAATACGAATAAGATTACGAATGTTGAAAATTCACCGAATATTCGAAATTTCGGACGCGAATATGGTTATTTGTTACACCATATGCATGGATGGTATGTAACAAAGAAGAGGTGTTCGTTCTGAAGTATAAGAATATGAAGAAATTGAGACAAAACATTGAGGGAACTTGACACCAGAAATTCATACTTCGTAGAAATTATATATAAAGCCTATGATTCTTGAAGGTAATGCCGATTTAGTATCTCATCATCCTCTATTTTAGATGCCGATACTAAAAGATAGTCCCACTGCATAAAAGGGATAGGAACGAGATATCGTGATAAAGAGCGGTCATCTAACCTCTCCCCAGCCTAACGATCCTATTGTCCAAATATTCTGAATAAAAATTGCAACGAATGTCACGCAGTAATCTAACTTAAGGGGATACATACAAGCAACTCCATGCTCTTATTGTAATAGAGCGTAAGCAGATCTACGTGGCCCAATCAAAGAGCTTGATTATAAAAACTAAATTTAAAACTAAAACTAAGTTATTTTCGCGGATTTCGCCCGGCAGGCCTAATATTTTAATTTATTTTATTTTGAGTGGTACATACATACACACCTTTAGGCCGCATACATCCTTTACTTCCTCAACTGTCATACATCGCTTCATACAGCTTGCTTGCGGGTGCTGCGAACTTGTACTGTTGACTCACTGCGATGACCCGTAAGCAAGCTTGTCTTGAGAAGTACGGACAATAAATTTAATAAAAAAGTGGCCAAATGTTTGAAAAAACGAGTAATTCATTAAACTTTTTTTTTAAGTGTCTTTCACTTTCACTACCATTAAAGTTGTAGGATATTTTCGGATCCTAAGTTTTAGGATGCATTTTCGCATACAATTTAAAAAATAACTCAACTTTTAACATTACATTGGAAGTATCAGAAACAGATTGATTAAATCTCTTATAAAAACTTTTATCACTATATCTTTATTTTAAACCTATTCAAATTTATTTTTGTAAGAAACTACTAAAGAAATTCCAGCACAAACTCGATTGCTATGCTTACCCAGGTTATCGTGAATGTAACGTAATGTATGTATATTTTCATATTTACGCATGCCATTTACATGCTCGCACAATGGTATGTCTTCGTTTAGGATGGCTGCCAAGAATCTCATCCTAAACCGAATGGTATAACTATGACATCACTGTTACAATATTATGGCCATTATGAATACTGTCGGGATACAATAGTCGCGATAGGTATCTAGATTCTAGACATAGAGTGACATCCATCACACACATGGAGTGTCGCAGCCACAATAGCTGAAGCGAAATTAAATCAGCTCACTACTCCCGTTCTACCAGGGCCCCGACACGGGCGTGTGTTTTCAGAGTTACGAGTTCCTAGGTAGTTACTCTATACTTTACTCTGCAATGTATAAATGAGTATGTCCAATGTCTGTGTGTTGTTTTATTGCTCCTTTATAAACTTCGAAACCACTGAATTGATTTTGAAGTGGTTTCACCATATTAAATGATTTCCTTGAACATGAACTTAGGCACATTTTTTTATGCGTTCGACATGGTTTAATGTAGGTATCATTAATAAATTACGGTACGCTCACAGGGAAATGAGCAGTGAAAACAAATCGTATATTTCGGTGAAACGTCACGCCAATAGTCACTTGCCGGCCAAGGGTACAGTGGACCGTATGTGCTATTCAAAGAATGGTGGCGATATAAATAGTACCTATTTATGAAATCGCTCTCTCGTAAGTATAAGCACATTTTTACGCTTTTATAGGCGTGGGAAGGCAAAACATGGAATTTTGCCCAAAACAGGTCGCAGTATGCAACACTAGTTATTATGCAAGTTGCATTTTCAATACATAGTACGGTAATGATTAGAACAATACTAGCTTTTATTTTCATTCGGTTTACGTTCGATAGCGCTACGTTGGCATATTACTTCTGTCTGTCACGTACATACATGAAAAAGCTGTGTCGCGTCTGTAAGTTATCTTCTACTACTACTGCTACTTAGCTAATAATACTGTGATTTTACTGTCGTGGCGAATTCAGCGCGAGGCGAAATATGAATAACTTTGCATAAATGTTTCTATTTCTAGAGAATAGAAAACAACTTGGGGTTTTCACGAGGAATTTGAGATAATTTGAAAAATCTTCGTTAACAGTTCATTACGATTTACAATCGATTTCGAGTACTTTGGAAGAGAAAAAAGTCTGAAATCATTGCCTCCCTCCCAATTCTTTAATCTTATTGCCAAGGGTTCCTTCAAGAGAAGCCAAAAAGGCATCTTTTACGCCGGCACGGCATTGGCATCCATCCGAACAAATCCGAAACGTCTATAGTATCGCGCTAGCCATGAAAAATTAGAATTTACAATATCTGAGAATCGCTTATCAATGTGATTACATTTAGTTGTCGACAGAATCAATTTACATACGTCAAAATAATTTTAAATTAATGATTGGCTAAATTCTCAATCGGAATTTAATGTTATGTATTTCCTATGAGCGTGCAAAATATTCAAACTAGTTGCACACGGCCCATGACCGACGTCATTACAAAGGATTTCCGTTACCAATTTTATTGGGATTATTGTTTGGCTTAGTTTTAGGATGTGGCGAATTTATATATAACGTATTTTATCGTCGGTTCACCATTACACAAAGTGTCGGAATTAGTGCGGTTTAGTGGGAATACAGAATATTGAATATTTGAGTTTGATTTTTTACGATTCAGTCGTTGGCGATTTACTTTGTGCGCTACGTTACTTCACAATATAAAAATTATAAATTGAATATTTGAGCCTAAAAAACAGTTCTCAACGTTCAAAAACATTATAAATGTAAAATTGGGAAGGTTTGATTGAGTTTCTGAGTTCGTGAACCGATTGCTTCCGAATCGGACAAACCGATTGCCAATAGAAATGCCAGATTCCCCGCATGAGCCGGCTGATCGCCGTGTTGGAAGTTGGCTAAAGACTTTTCATCAATGAGAAAGGCCCGAGCTCAGCAGAGGACATTGGAAGGACTGTAGAAGAAGAAGTATGCCCAGGTCTTTTTCAGTAATGGCGAAAAGGCAAACCAATAATACTAGGCATGCTATCTTCTTCGAGTAAATGTAAATAGTGGTTCTGTGTTGTTACAATCGTTTCAACCGGGCGCATCTCCAGGAAGAGTAGCATTAGCGAAGTCGTGACGCCGTTTCTCTTAAATCCAGCAATAATGGTGGGAGCCACCTCACCTCCTACAACCATCTTGGTACCACTCGGTCTCAGTGTACGTCGCGCGGCGCTCCGAACATGCAAATAACCCACTTAGCGCTAGGGCTGCAGCGTAGATGGATAGCATTTGCAGCCGAGCGGGTTTGGTTACCTAGGAAATTGCGGTTTATAGAATTCGAGATGGTATTCTGTGGAATTTCGAATTCTCATTCGATTATGATCGATTACAATATAAGAAACTGTCAGTAAAACAAAAATACTGAATAAGACAATAAAATAAAACTCTAGATAGATAAAATAAGTAAAACACAAGATAACTTTTATGCCTAAGGGATGATATAAGTTCATCTGAAAAAGTTTCGTCTTTCTCTGCTGACGAAATGCCTTTCTATTTTCGCGACGAGTAAAAATAAAAGTTGAGGTAGCCGAATTAAGATCGGGGGAAATTTAAAAATACCTTTAAAACATTTCCCCCGGGATCGGGAGGCCCCCTGAATAAATAATTTAGCGCTTTATATTTTAAGGAGGAGCGTGATTTAGACGTGTTCCGAATGGAAAGGAGCTTGCATTATTTAGGGTCCGGATCCCGATTTCCCGAGGCTTCTGTCAACCCTACTCCGCAGGTTAGCGAGCGGCGTAAACGGCTCGATCCGAGCCCGATATGTGGCGTCCGAGGATGCCTAGGTGAGTCCACATAATGAGATTTGTACCGTTTCGGTGGCCGTTTAGACAAAATGGCGTCCATTAAGATGGGGTAGGAATGGACCGTTTTGACAGTCACTCGCTTTACCGTCTAATGAGGGTAGTTTTAGATTTATCGCATGGTCGTTGCGTTAGAATGCTTTTTCATTGTGAGCGTTGTCGTTGTTACCAACGAGATATCGCACTTTTATCACTAAATACGAAATACCCGATAACATGATGTCAAAATACGCAGCTACAAGGGGATAAACTTCGAGTGGTATTTTTATTGGACTCGATGAACTGATTTAGGAGGACCAAAAACTTTGGGACAATAGACAAGTTTGATCTCTCTTTTTTATGGAAATACTTACCGGCTCAGTTGTTCCGAACTTTATGTAGACTTCTTCTTAGTAAATGTCTTTTGCTTTCTGTTTTTTAACTTTTACTTTGTTTTCTAGGTACCTAAATTTTGAAAAAAATTCTGCATCTTCTCGTCATCACCCAAAGGTCGACTATCAGAAAACGCTACTATAGCGTTAAGTCCGCCTTTTTGCAATATGTTTTCAGCTGTATTTCTTGTTCTATGTTTCTGTGCAAATAAAGAATTTCTATCTATATATCTATCTAAATGGTATTTTACATTATCCAGGATTCATCTGTCTTTGGAGAATTCTTTTGAATAGGCATGCTGTAATATAAACAAGTGTAAAGTGACGATCCTGACCGGTAACTTTGTACCGTTTCTCTTCTCTATCTCTATCTTATCTATCTATTCTCTAAATCGTTCTTGTGTCGCATGGCAAAGATGTGGAATGGGTTCCGGGGAACATTTTTCCGAACGGCGAATGCGAGTGGAAGAGTCGGGAAGGGCCACCCTACCACGGCCACGCACGTACCTAGATCAGATCGATCAGGTTCTCAAAAAGGGGCAAGTGCGCAGTACCCGTAACCGACGAGCATGGATTAAGAATATTATGAGAGTGCAAGAAGCGGCAGAGGTGTGCCAGGATCGTGGCACGTGGAGATCCATCGTGTCTGCCTACCCCACCGGGAAACAGGCGTAACGCTATGTATGTATGTTTATATAAAATAACTCGCTCATAGCGTTGATACTACGTTATTATAAGAGAGGGGTAAAAAATCACTGCTCTGCACATACGAGCGAACAAACTAACAACAGCGCGAACGAACGTCAAGGAGACTATATTTTATATATATGTATATAAAATAACTCATTCATATCGTTGTTACTACGTTATATAAGAGAGGGGTAAAACAATCGGTAGTGAATTTAAAAGTAAAGGAAAACTTTTATCTCATGATTCTCACACAAAACATACTGAATATCACACATTCCTTACAAATTAACATAATCGCATTCATTACAGCTCGTTCCACAAATGAATTGGAGATTAAGTCTACAATTTGGGAGCACAACATTCTTGTTTGATATGCAAATTAGACGTTAACAAATAATGCGGTTAACTAATAAGTCTCGCTTATCTATTGAGTTTGTTAGGTACGATGAAAATATCGCTCCTTTCCAATGTCGGGCGGGACTGAGCTAGACAAATGACTTCTACTAGTAATCTGGGTTTATTGGTGTTTTGTTCCAACGACTTAATAAGTATGGACGGCTTCCTGTGAGAACTTAGATTATTTCGGTTCCCGATATTTGGGTCCTCATCATTCTACTATGTTCTTACCTGAACCTAAACTATATGTTCTGTTTCATTCGCACTTTGTTCTGATTGGTGGGACCCAAACTTCGGGACATCAGAAAACTGTATACCGAACTTAGCTTCAGGTTTTGATTAATCGAAAACAGAAAATGCATGTACGCTACTAATTCATGCCCCCTTTCCAGACCATTTATTCTACCTCCTGGTGATATATTGAGCTGTGGAAAACATGAAACAGATCGGCTTCTTATATTTTAATCACGGCAAAACTTTTGAAGCTCTGAGCAATTTCGTATCCGTCGCTGTAGTAAAGGAATACACCGCGAAGGGAAAAGTCTCTTTCCCCTAACGACCTTATAAGAGATGGTCGAGTATGCTCGCCCTGCTGGTACCAACCTACTGTATGGAGATAGAGTGCTTCTATTCAGGTTTAATGGCCGTCGTAAGTTGGAATTGCTTTCTAAAGTTTCGCTAGCACGAGTGCCCAGCTTCTTCCCTTCCGGCCGCGAGGTTCGATCGCGTAGTTCGATTGATCGAACAACGCGGAATTTAAATCCTGATGGTTCGATTGATCGAACAGCGAGGATTCTGGATTCTTTGTAGTTCGATCAATTTCAGTCAATCGAACCACCAGGAAATTTAGGTCCTGATGGTTCGATTGATCGAACTAAAAGAATTTGTAACGATGCATATCAGTTTTTTCGCAATAAAAACTATAAAAACGGATCGTCGCTTTGGATGTGCAGTCTCAAAAAAAAAGGCTGTCATGTATCGGTTACTATATGTGTGAGTATTTATTAATAGTCCTGTCGTGGAACATTCATATTACCAATAACAAAACTAAAACAACTGGCCAA
>WYDE02025653.1:0-12802 GCA_009867175.2 Adela reaumurella | reverse complement strand
CCGCCCCCCCCCCCCCCCCGCCCCCCCCCCCCCCCCCCCCCCCCCCCCCCCCCCCCCCCCCCCCCCCCCCCCAGACAGACCTGAGTCACGTGAACATTACAGAAGGAACTGTATTAAAATCCCTTAAATTTTCGTGTCTAAGAAAAACACTACCTTTTTATTATAACCTTAAACCTGTTTTCATTTTATTCGACAAAAAATGATACTTTTATTACATGTTTGTGCTTTTTTTTGTTAACGTTATTGCTTAGGTAATTTTTTTAGTTTGTTTGTTTTTTATTTAATTTTTTTAGTCCACGTAGTCCTGACGATTTCTCCAGAGCAGAGACAAAACGTCGACAAAAGTTGCTCTCTTAAGTATACTGTATAACCGAAAACATTAACATAACACTTTTGTTAACATATTAAATCAGTATTTGTATGTTCTGACCTCAATATTGGCCTATTGATGATCTTCCTTCCCAAATCTTCACAGCATTGATTAGGAATTAAACGCATAGAGTTGTAGAAAATGTGATTTTTTTTATGTCACGTTACTTTGGGGAGAGGAGGTTCAACTTTTGGTCACAACCAGTCACTGAGTGGGGGGAGGGGGGGTCAAAAAATGGCCTAAAATCCTTCACGTGGTTTGAGGTTGCCCTCCCGCTCCCTTACCATCCAATTAGCTTGACCCATATTGTCTGCAAAGCCATGCAGAAAGTAATCATTTCTAAAATAAGATAATTCCTAGCTCAGGAGAATGTATTCCTTGAAGAACAGCATGGATTTGTCCCAAGACGATCAACGGTAACCAACTTGCTTGAAAATGTGGACTAATGGACACATGAATGAGAAACGGTCCACCAACATAATTTACTTGGACTACGAGGAAGCTTTTGATAGAGTTCCCATAAAACACCTTCTAAACCAATTAATTAGAGCATTTCGGTTTCCGTGGAAAATGTTTATACTGGTTCGAGGATTTTCTCAGTAATAGACAGTTTCAGGTATAAGTGGGTGAATACATATCAGAGTCGCACCACGTGCTTAGCGGCGTACTGCAGGGTTCCGTTGTTGGCCCAGTCGCATTCGGAATTTTCCTGACTGACTTGGGCGCAGTAATAAAAGCATCTTTCTCACTCTTTTCCGACGATACCAAGTTTGTTGCCAATCCAATCGTTACCTACAAAGAAATTCAGGGCACCCTTCTTTTCAAATTACCCAACATTTTGAAATTTACGGCTCCTCGCGGCTACTTTATCGGATTGTTCCGACGTTTCGAACAGAGCCAGTAACGTCAGTACGTTTGCTCAGCTTGTGGCGAGCAGACGTCTCCGTGACCATGAACAAGACGCTCTGTTCGAAACGTCGGAACAATCTGATAAAGTCGCCGCGAGAAGAGCCGGAAATTTTCAAAATGTTTTTCAGGACATTTTATTAAAATATTTGAATGGACAAAAACATGGTTACTATCGCTCAACGCCACAAAATACACTGTGATACATGTTGGAGCTTAGAACCCACACCGGCAATATTTCGAGAGAAACATGGTGCAGGCTGTTACATCACAACGTGACTTCGGGATGACCATTTCGGAGGAATTCAAGTGGGAAACACACATAGTGGGAGTTGTCAAAAGAGCCAACTTGTTCCTATACTTGATAAGGAATGATAAGAATACGTTCTCCTACATCAGTGCAGATCTATTTCACAGACTATACAAAACGTACGTCCGTCCTCTCCTGGAGTACTCTTACCAGATTTTGAGCCCGTACTTCAGGAAGGACTTTGACCTGCTAGAGAAAGTGCAACGACGGGCTACAAAGAAGTTACCAGCTCTGAGGAATAGATCCTATGAAGATCGACTAAAAGCACTCGGCCTGACTACACTTGAGGAAAGAAGCGAAAGGGGACATCTCATTGAGACTTTTAAAATTCTAAATGATTACTTTACTTGGGCTCCTACAAGTCTGCGGGAGCCGCAGTAAACAAAGCTGCAGTCTTCAAGGTGTCTAAGTACAGCTTCCTGTGGGACCACTTTGGATTTCTGCCCTTCGCCGTGGAGTTCTTGGGGCCGTGGTTGATGGAGGCCAAGAGTTTCACCGATTCAATCGGGAAGCTCTTGATCGATAAAACTGGCGACCCCTTCTGGCTGGCCCGTCTTTATACTGCAAATTGCCATAGAGATGCAAAGGGGTATCGCATCGAGCGTGTTTGGGTCCTTCTGCGAAGCTGGGACCCCCGCAGATTTGGTTGAGATATTTTTTTATAGGTTATTTTATTTATAAGTAGGTTTTTTTATTTTCTTATTAGATATAGTTTTTAATTTTAGATATATAATGTGTTGTTTTTGTGAAAACAACAATTAATACTATAATATGTCGAAACTTAAATTGTTGTACACAATGAAAACGAATACGCAACTGCGTAGTTATTCGCGAAAACTCAACCAAACTACATAGTTTTAATTCAAACCCAAGGAAATACTTTCTTGCCAACCGAGTGGTGGACTCCTGGCCTGGAATAAATAACGACAGACTCGTGGTTACACCGTTCGTCACATTGCCTCAGGAAGTGATAAGTGCGATCTCGGTTTTAAAAACCAGTTGGACAAACATTTTATTAAGAAAAAAATATTTATAGAACAAAATACAACGTGAACTTAAAATAAAAAAAAAATTACATGCATCAGCTTAAAGTTGCTAGTATACCTACATAGTACATAGTACACATATCACTCACACTGAATCCCGACAATCGGGGTAAGCAGAGCAATCGGTGTTGTGCTGCAAGAACTCCGGAAAATCACAGCACAACACCGACCACCACATTTGGCAAGTTATTCGGGCAAGATATCAAGCAGCATGTAAGGCACAAAGACCCACCTATTGCATGAATGAGTAGAAGTACCGTGCCAAGGTGAGAGGTGGCGAGCCTGTCGCCCTTTAGCACGGCATCCTGTCCTTATCCCTTTGTCGCCTTTTACGACATGCATGGGAAGAGATGCAGTGGGGTCATTATTTTAAGTACCGGCCCCACGCGGTATGTAATGTGCTCAGTATTAGTAATTATTGCAGAAATAAGTGAAATAGTTAATAAGTTAAGGCAACAAGTTAACAATCCTATATATTTAGGATAGTTTAGATTTGAGAGTTAGCCAAGCTTCTGATAACAAATTTCCTTCTGAAGTATTCTAAGTATATAGGATTATATTGAAACAATAATAATGCCTTAAGCTATTAAAATTACAAACTATCCTACGTGCAATTACAGCAAAACCATAGAATATTAATTTTATTAAAAATAATATTTTGCACTTAGAATAGTTTAGAACAAATACGACGATATATATAATATATTATAATATTATATTATATATACCTAGGATGTGGTAAAGGAGCTCTAAAAATAAAGAGTATAATTTTTTTTAATATTTGGATAAAAGAAAATTAGGCGGTAATTCAGTATCCGATAGTAAGAAAATTCAGCTAAAAAAAGGATTCTTTTAAAATGAAATATTTTTTACTTTCTTCATACATTTACTAAATACGTACTCCTGAAATATATGGTGCAGGTACTTTTTTGCCCCACAATTCACCAATAAAAGTTGTTCAGAGTATGAAATACTTCACGCCCAGCCTTAATTTTCGAAACACCGGAATATCGCTTACCTCTTATAAAACCAAAATACTAAATAGCAAAAAGCTGGGCGTCTTCAAGAAGTCGCAGTACTCCACTGCGCACCAACGCCTTCAACTACATATATCAAGCTCGGTCATACATGGAGTAGGTACCTACTACAGTTACTTTTAGGACGGCTCAGCAGAATACCACCTTCTTCGGTTTTAGACGCGCTAGAGCGACGAGCGAAGCAGATAGTGGAATCTATTTAAAAGCTACACGCACTCCGTCATCGGAGAAACGCGGTATCAATTTGTGTCTTGTACAAACAGTTCCATGGAGATTTTGCGAGCTCGTTTTATAGCTTGATTCCCGACTCTCCTTTCTACCACCGATCCACCCGCCGGTGGAGTAATCTCCATCCATTTTTCGTCTATCTAGGTACCGAATAGTCATACCGAGTTTTACTAAAATACATACGTACATACCTACTTGCATCACGCCTCTTCCTCGAAGGAGTAGGCAACATGACGTTCCTGATATACATCACTGCTTCATCTACTGTCATAAATCGCTTTATACGTGCTAGTCGATTGCGGGTGCTGCAAACTTGCCCTTTACGTAAAAGGTTACCTAGTTGGTCGTGGTATGTTCGGCTAGAGCGGCTTCGTTCGACCCTTCCTTCCACATTCACTTCATATATTTGTTTGGTCTTCCTTTCTCTAAATGTCTTTAATGTGTTTTAATCATGTAAGCAAACATTCCTCTTTCATATTTTCAAGAGTAGGTTTAACAACATGTGTAGAGTCATTGTAGTGCTCGACCACGTATTATTCTCGGCTCTGCTTACGCTGTAAGCACGACTGGAATCGATCGCTCACCTAATATACAATAAAGATAAATATTTATATTATTACATGTCAAAGAAAGGAGACGATCGCGCTCGAGATGCACAAGTAGGACCCGAACCTACGCAGTCGTAAACTTATGCATTCAGTACAGTTTGCTTCGAGGTACTTTGAATTTCAGAGTAAGCGAGAATATCCGCAAAACCTTACACGGAAGACTTGATAGCCATTTCATGTATTATATAGAGATAAATTCGTCTTTCGTTGAACTACACTACAGTGACAGGCACATCGTTTCATCTTCCACAAACGTCCCCCGTCGATAGGGCACGGTACTAAAACATAACAGTGTAGGTATGACGCAGGGATGTAGACGAAACTGTAATTTAGCTAAATCCCTAGTAATTTAGAAAATCCCTAGTAATTTAGGAAAATCCCTAGTAATTTAGAAAAATACTTAGTAATTTAGCTAAATCCCTAGTACTTTAGCAAAATCTCTATCTAGTAATTTAGCAAAATTCCTGATAATTTAGCTAAATCCCTAGTGATTTGGCTAAATCCCTAGTAATTTAGCAAAATCTCTAGTAATTTAGAAAAATCCCTAGTAATTAAGCAAAATCTCTAGTAATTTAGCAAAATCCCTAGTGATTTAGCTAAATCCCGGCAAATTTGAACGCCGTGATTTTGCTATATTATTAAAATTTGACAAATTCCTGAACTAGTTCATTAAATGTACGATTTTTTTTTGCTATTTCTCTAGATTCGTAATTAGTTATTAATTAATATTAGGTACTTACCTAACTAATGACGGAATCAAGAACGTTTGAACGGAATCGTGGCTCAATTTTCTGATTAAGTAGCCTCATTTAGATACAGAATGCCGAATTCAATGAATTGCTTAAAAACGTTTGCCTCCATTGCAACGTTGCCCACCCAACCTCCATGCAACGGTATGGTTTACCTCCCTAGAGTGTACATAGAAGCCGGACTGAAGAGTGATATACCTACCTAGATACCGTGGTGGGCTTTCGCCCGTCATCGCCGCGGGCGCGGGTAATCTCATGTGTGGGGTCAAACAGCGAATTGGCTGTTTTCTTATTTACATTTGTGTATTGTTCCGTCTACAGAGTACAGAGAGAAAGAGGGTCCGTAGGTCCCGGTCGAGGTCCCCGGGGCGCCGTCCGGCTCACAGGGTTGCGGTTACAATATAGAAACTTTTACATTATAAACATTATAGTAGACCTCAATTTATGAAGGAGAAATAAGTCCTCTATAGGGGAGATTAACTGCGAAACCATTGAACACTTTTTATTTGGGTTTAACTTTATTTATATGCATTATTTTAAGATTTCATTTTGGCTTTTCTTCATTACGGTAGGTTTCCAGAGGGATGCGCAGTGAATAAAAGAAAATTAGCAGTATGAATAACGTCTTGGCTGGGACTGTGAACTGGTTAACTGGACGAAGATCGGCCTTGCCTAAAATTACTCCTTGGTTTGGAATTGTGAAATTCTGAATGCAATTATTATCTGCTCTCAGCTCGGCCTTCGGCCTAACGTGATTTCTTGGCTTAGAATTATGAAAGTTTTAATTTCAGGCAGATTGGCCTTATTTCCTGGCTAAAAGATTTTTCTTGGTTGAGCTGGTGAAATGGAACACAGCATGAAGCTCGGCCTTCAGCCTCGGTAAAACTTCTTCATTGGGTGGGATTGTGAGATTGTTAATAGCGCTCAGCTCGGCTTTCGGCCACACAAAAATTACGTTTAGTATGAAATTTATAACGGCACGCAGCAAATTACAATGCACCCCGGTGAAAGTAAACACCGTGAGGAAACCTGTACTCTAATAATACAAACTCGTTGTAGTATGTATATAAAGGTACAGAGATATCCTCTGTCAATAATTCCGCCTTCTGCTAAGCAGATAAAGTCTATATTTATCTATTTATTTACTTCAGTCCTCACCAAATCCTGCTGCTGTTCAAGTCGCAGGTGAGGCCATGCGTGAAGTATTGCTTGCATCTTTGGTGTGGAGCTGCTCAGTTTCGACTTGGCTTGTTGCGCACGATCCAAAGGACACAGGTCGCATAGTCAACGACTGCAAACTTGACCCATTGGGCCTCGGTAGAGGCATTGGTTCACTAAGTGTGTTCTATCGGCTATTCCAATGATCTGAGCAGCTGTTCGAAGCTATTCCAACGTCACCATTTCACCATAAGTCCACGCGTGGCAGACAGGGAATGCATCCCTTCACTGTAGCTGCCTAAAGTCCGGACCAAGCGCTCTTGTATTGCATTTTATCTTCAGCACTGCGAAACTCTGGCACTTCCTTCCGATGCGATGTTCATAAAGAGAGCCAATTTTTTTATACAGTTTATTTAATTCCAGAAAAAAAAATTAACGGATGCACTAATGACGAAAAAAAGTGGAATGCCATTTTAATTTTTTTTTATCTTGGATAAGCTATTTATTATTTTAATTTCAATTGTTATGCAATTAAATAATTACTAAAAATAAAATTAACCTAAAATATAAACATTAAAATATAAACCTACAAATAAAAAATAGAGGCCAGATGTTACCCTGCGGCAAGGCTCCCAAGCAGCTGGCTGCATTACCTACAAGATTATTTGAAGATTCGCCGCTTGATCTTTGATTTATTTTCATTGTATTGTGTCTTGCATAATTAATAGGCATGTTTGTGACGTACCACTTACCACACCTCTCGCGAATTACCTGTCTTCATATGCCTTGTTTCGAGTTCGCCAAACGGAGTCTGACGAATATGACAAGGCACTGACATTTAACAATTACCGGTTCTAGTTTAAAAACAATATCTTCACGTTACAATATTTACGGTAGCAGCATTCGTCTAGTTTTTGCTGGTTCGAAGCACATTTTCTTTAACTACCCATTCCTCTGATGCCCTATCCTTATTGTGCTTACGTTATCCGTCCTGACCTGAGTCTACGTAAAACAAGAAACGCGATTGAAATTCATTCAGTAGTTTTTGAATTTAAAAAAATGTGGGACTTAGGATACACAATTTCTTTTACTGCTCAGTCCTTTGATGTCCAATAGTGATGCCATGCACCCTGTTTTAATTCTTAGCCCTTGGTCTAAGTAAAACAGAAAAGGCGATCGAAACTTTTCAGTAGTTTTTACATGATGCAAAAACAAACAGACAGACAGAAATTCTACAAATAGTTTTTAGGATAATACATATGTCCTACATACAGGGATACGATTAAATCAAAATTGAATCTAATGCATCTATCTACCTTGTATCTAGTGAAGGTAAAATATCGAGTTGGTATTTTCCCGTCGTGTTTCCATGTCACAAATTTTCCTGTCACTCCACACGGAAGACGTCGATCCATTAATTTTCTTTCACTCTCTTCTGACAGGTTCGAGTACCTTCTTTCTTTCGACGTAGAAGTAGTATCTACCGGTTGACTGTGGCACGATAATATGATACTCATGGACGGAGATCCTCCTAAGAACACACTTGTAATGTGTCCACTTTTTTAAGGCCTGATGAGTGCATTTTTGTTCACAGCCCAGCCCGATGAGGGGGGGGGGGATGAATTCTAACAAAATTATTTAACTTTAACTTAGCTTGTATTTAGCTATTATTTTATTTTATAAATTGTATTGGATTGTAGATTTGAGTTTCAATCTGGTTCAATTCATAAGTGTGTGAAGTTAATTTTTACCCACACTAAGCATAATAAGTCAGATTGGCCGAGCGGGCAAGAGCACGCCTCTCAAGCGGGAGGCGCAGGTTCGATATCCACTGTTAGCACAATATTTACTTTTGAATTTGAGCTAAATGGCCGCTGATGACACTGCGGGGAAGGAAAACCTCGTGAGGAAACCCACTTCCAAGCTGGTTGGTCACCGTGGAAGTGTATGACTAAAACCCTCTCATATCATGTAAATGAGAGAGGCCTGTGCCCAGCAGTGGGGCGAATAAAATGTCTGCAAAAGAAGAAGCATAATAAATAATACCATAAACATAATTCTATATACAATTACATAAATAAATAAATAAATAAATAAATAAATAATAATAATGATATTATATGTATGATTCCTTCCAGAATTTTTTTTTTCGTTGTAGAAAATTGCGAGTCACAAAAGACAAACACCGAGCATCAAATTGCCAAGACAGATCCTTTTGACAATTTTTACAATTTTGCAAATAATCTTGAGTTATAAAATATTTAGTTGATTAATTGAGCGTGTAATTTAGGTAAATTGAGATACAATCTGCACAACTTTATACATTTGTATTTGTATTTATTTTTTTTATTGTACACAATTTAACAATTAAATATAGCAGAATAGGTCTGCTTAATGCAGATTTTCATTATTTACTAGCAAAACCTTTGGGATGTGGTAGAGGGTATCTGTGTAGGCGCACGAATTGATTGAGTGGCAGAATGGTACAAATGCTATAAATACACAAATATATCCATAAACATACAGTAAGATCAATTATATATATATGTTATCTATACGTACATATAGTGCTTTTACCTTATAACTTTACATAAAATACATATATATATCTATACAGTATAAAGAAAAATAAACATACATATATTGCAGATAATACATACATACTTACATACATACATACATACATACATAACAGTCATTTACGAAAACAGTGTAAATGTGCAGCAAATGCTAACACTAAGTAATACTTATAGAAATAGTATGCTTTTATTTGACACAAATCAATGGGCCCAAGAAATGCTCTTGGTGAAGCCTTTGTTTCTCTCTTTCACATTCGCCCAATGATTTAGGCTGTCATAGATTTGTGAAATAATAAGTATGACATGATAAAATGAATACTCACTTCGGCAGGTGTGAGTGAACCGTCTCGATATCTTCTGTCCAGTAGCCAGCTGGGACCCTCGAGGGGGTTGTCTGCGTAATTCCTAGAAATATGCACGGTGTTAAAAAGTTACTACTACTCGTAAGTGGGATGATTCTTTACATTAAACCGAAAAACTTCCGCCGAGGCCAAGAAGGAAGAGAAGAAGGAGGAGAAGGAAGAGAACGAGTCGGAAGATGAAGACATGGGCTTCGGGCTCTTCTACTAGACTCGATTACATCATCAGGACATTGGATCACAGGGCCGTGTGGGGTAGCGGGAAGAATTGCAGGCGCCATCACTGCCGGGTTGGACCGACCATGTGGCAGTCGGGCATCTGGTCTGAACGTAGCCCGTGTGCTGTTGTGATTTAATAAACCACTAAACCACTACGACATCCAGATCCAATGCCGTCCATTTGAGGCCAGAAGAACTCCGTTATCTTGTTACTGTAAAGATTGCCGTTCACATTCACTGCAATTTCATGAAAAGAGTAATGGCCTGTCATCAGAGCCGTGGGGGCCACGTGATGGATATTTTATTCCATACTTAATCGGAACATGTCTTCTTTACAATCCAATAAAAATATCACAGCTTTCTCAAAAAAACGTATTTTTATTTTAAAATTAAAAAGGGCACTCCTATTGAGATACCCGTTATAACTTTCAGATTTTTTACCTGAATATGGCAAACGCGCGCATGTAGGTGTGTATGTAACAACCTAGTGCCTAAACGCCTGAACCGATTTGAACATTTGAAGTGTCGTTGGATTCGTCTTAATTCGGGGAGTGTCTATAAAAAAAATTTAATAATTAAATATGGCAGATATTTGACGCGATATTGTAAAATTTAAATTTTTTTTTATTAAACTCAATCGAGTGGGGTATCATTGCACCATACTTTAATGGTTTAAAATTTAAAATAATTAATAAAAAAAAATTACGAGACCCGACTACGAAAATAAAATGGTGAAGTCGGGCGTGTAAAAGGATTGGAATAAACAGATAGCCCGACTACAGCATTTTAGTTTCGTAGTCGAATCTCATAAGTTTATAATTAAATTTTTTTGTTACGTTATGTAGACAATTAAGATGCGTCTTTTGGTGAAAGTTTACTATTCTACGTTTAGTTGTTCAAAAGTTGCCTGTGACATACACACGGACGGACGGACAACGGAGTCAGACCATAAGAGTATCGTTTTCACCTTTTCGATACGAAACTCTAAAAACGGCTACACATTTTTGAAATAATAATTATAAAGACAGAATGTAATTTTGCTACTAACCTGGTCGTGGACACCCTCCGGAGTAGGACGTGTGGACTCAGGTTCTCTTCTGTTTCCTCATCGATAGCCTCCAGACCGGGCCTGCGCAACCAACATTGTGTCAACTTAAAACAATATCACTTCGCAAAGCATACAAATGAAAAGAGGATTATATTTATTTATTTGGTTCAATGTACACCAAATTTACATGCATCTTGATTAATGTTGGGCGTTTCTGTTCTTTTCTCCACGGGTTTATCTCCGCACGTCGACGTGTTCCGTCCGCTGTATATAGGGCTCAGCTGAAGGCCTCATTTCAGCCAGCTGAGCTCATTGACGTAGCCCAGGAGTCGGTTCACACTCATCCACACTTCGTGTTTTGGTCCTGCCATGTGCAGGTACCGGAGCCGGGTATTCGCCACCTCTGGGCATTCCAGGATCATATGAGTAGCCGTTTAATCGCCCTCTAAGCAAGCTCGGCATAGGGGACTATCTATAACACCAAGAGTGAACAAGTGCTTGTTTAGAGATCAGTTCACCTCTGGATAGTTGGAGTAGGCGTTTAGAGAATTGCCTGTCCATCCTCGGCACTGCTGCTCTCGCTTGCTTGCACTCCTTGGTATTTGCCCATCTGTTTTCATGGGTTAGAGTTGTTCTCCTCTGCAGTCATGTCCTGTACTTGCTAAATGGTAAGGGTAGCTATGGGCCCCTTTTCGCCAGTTCATCTGCAGCAACATTACCATAGGACTCACTATGCCCCTTGATCCACTGAAGAGTCACCTTGTTTGTTGCCGAGATATCCTCCACCGCCATACGGCATTGAAGCATTAAACCTGAGTCAACGGTGTGTTTTCCGAGAGCTTGCAGAACAGCCCTCAGCTGCTCAGCAGCAGCTCAGTCTGCTGTCAGAAAGTATTCCGATGTTTATATCCTTAATAACTCGACCACTCACCGCCGCTGCAGCCGCGATGATGCCAATGCATTCCACCTTGAAGATGGAGTTGTTGGCACATAGTTTAAAAGACTTGTTTATGTTGAGGTCAAGTGAGAAAGCTGCCGCCCCTGTACCAGTCCAGGTTTTGAACCGTCCGTGTCTATCCTAATCTCGTGGACACCAGACTGGTCCTTGGCTGTTCAAACAGTTCTATGTAGAATATCCCACAAAATAGAAATGTTTTATTGATCCTGTCACATTTGGCCAATAGCATAGAGTCGACAGCTGCTCTAGAAATCGACGACGGTTGGACGACAAGCCTGTGACTGAGGTACAGGCAATGCGTTGGAAACGCAGCAGTCTACTAACCGCTGTAGTGAGTCTGTTTCTGGGCCACCAGACGACTGCGTCATAGGAAATCAACGGCCTCATGACAGCCGTGTAAAGCCAGAGGGTTATTCTGGGGTTTATTCCCCATGTTGTACCTAGCATTCTTCTGTATTGCCAAAATGCTATGCTTGCTTTAATAAATTTATATTCTAAGTGCCTACTTCAACTTGGTGCCCAGTTGAACTTACCGTCTAGTATAATTCCCAGATACTAGACTTCGTTTGAGAGGGATAGTTGGGTATTGAAGAGTCTAAGTTCCGCTAACTTTATTTTCTTCGTGAAGACGACTAACTCAGTCTTTGTGGGATTGACTCTGAGTGAATGGTCTCAACACCAGGTTTACACCATTTTCATGGCTTTTTGCATCTGATTGCATAGAACGCTATTAGATTTTCCAATTATTAGGACCACTAGGTCATGTGCATAGCCGATGGTGAAGTAACTCCCATAATTGAGAATTTTAATGAGGTCATCGACCACAAGGTTTCATAGGAGAGATGATAGTACCCCTCCTTGTGGACATCCCCTTGCTACCAAACCACTGGTATTATCATTTATGTTTAGTTGTAATACCCTTTGCCATTTCTTTGTACTACCGATCCAACCACACAAAGGACTGAGGTACACCAAGTCTGCTCAAAGACATGCTTATGCTATCAAAAGTGGTTCTGTAGAAAGCGCCCTCTATGTCTATGAATGCAGCTAGGGTGTTCAGTTTTGCCTTTGCTGCATTCTTTATTCTGGAGACTACAGAGTGAAGTTTTTTTTTTATTGAAACGACACGGTTTAGCTACATCACCTACAACGTCCGTGTGTGAGCCCATAACACTGGGTGAACTAGGTGCCATGTCAGTGCTTCCCCCTTTGATCGTGCCGGCTACA
>WYDE02025542.1:0-12813 GCA_009867175.2 Adela reaumurella | reverse complement strand
GGATCTAACCTGCGATTTATACAAAAGCAGCCTTTGGCCCGGCGTGAAGTACCGTCGCACCTTATTAAGTACGCCCACCTTTTTAGAAGCCAGCTTGGCCTTAGGTAACATCGATATGGCGCCGGAAGTGAAGGTCGTGTGAAATTCGACTCTGAGGACCCCGAGGTGGTCGCTTAATTTGATTAATACTCCTCAGGCGTGGCCTAGCAACGGTGGTGGATGGAGCGCCACGGTGGACCGACGACGCAGCGCTGGTGGTCCACCTAAGGTTGATGGAGGACTACGGCGAGCTCCCATCGCTTCTTCAGTCTTCGAACTTCACCGTCCGGAGCCACATCCTCAACAACAACTTCTGATGCAGCAGCAGAGGTTCTTGCCGGTATGTTCTGAAAGAATATAAATATTTCTTTTCTTTTAATCCAAAATCCAGTATATAATTGGCATTTCGTAAAGGCCTTAAAGTGTGTTTCAATAACACATAAATATGTATTACATTGACAGGCACAGTCAATGGCAACACTGAGCTGTGCCAGCTGCGCGGGCTGCCAACAGCAGCGTGCAGCTGCCGGCGGGGATTGGTGGCGCTACGGTAGCAATGCCAGCCTTGACGCGAGGATGCCGCACGATGGCTTTGGACAACCCGGCATGTGGGTGAACCCTTGGCTCCCACCCATGCCCATGTATCCGCACACGCATCACACTAGTAAGTTCCTCATCAAATTTAGAAATGTATGCTGGCTGCTTTTGCTTGATTTGAACCTTATCCACTATTTGCTCTAATCAATCTATAATAAAAAAAATAAACTTCAAATCTAAGCGTATATCATATTTTCAGCCGGCCGACCAGCAAGCCGTGCTCACTCTCGTGTCGCGTCCCGCGCCGTTTCCCCTGCGGCCAGCGTACGCTCGCGCCGATCCAGACATGGCACCCGGAGATACCGGGAGCCGGATGACTACTCCGATGACGAAGACAGCAGCGGCGAGCGTCGACCGCGCCGCAGGGACAGCCTTCGGTCGCACACCAGGGCGACACCTTCGCCTATCCCGAGAGAAACTCCTGCTTCGAGAACCTCTCCCGGACCGGTGAAAAGACAAGACGATCGGGACCTTCCGAGACGCAACGGCACCATCGAATCGACTAGACGTGAATCGACAAGCTCACACACAAGGCGAGAGTCTCCAATGAGGATGCATGTGCTCCGGGAGTCCCCTATTAGGTCACACCCCGCTGAAATTTCAAGGCGAATACCAACCCACAAAGATGCAGAACCACCTAGATTTCCACAATCGACACATAAAATGGAGGCAACACGAATCCCACAGTCGCCTATAAACCGGAGAAACGTGCTCACTTCGCCGACCAATCGAGCGCGGTCTAGCTCCTCAGAGGAACGATCGCAAGAAGCAGAAACGACTGCTCCGACATTAGTGGCAGAAGATGCACTGGATGCTCCTCCACCGCCGATACCGACTGCTCGGTGGCAATGCGAGTACTGTACGTACGTGAACGAGCCGGGGACGCGAGTCTGCGAGATCTGCTGCAAGACGCCCACTGCTCCTCCGCAGCCGGCTTCCGCGGATCGCTCGACTCCAACGCAGACTACTGAGCTCGCCGCTGCCACCGAAAGACTGACGATCTCCGAGCCCGTACGAGCTTCCGTTGAGCTAGTCTTTGAGAAGCCAAAGAAAGGTAGGCTTAGAAGAATTACCTTTTGGCCCGGAACCAAGTGACATTCCGCAGCACCCTCTTGATCTCGCCCGCATGCGCTATGTAGTACGTTTGTCGAGTGTGATTTTTGTCATATTGGTTGGATAGAATAAAACAACCCTGTGTGAATGTGTTCAGTAGTTTTATTTCGAAACCTTCACTGCATTTCACAAGTATACACATCGTCATTCTTAAAAGTGCACATTAAACGAGTAAACACCTGATACTTCAATTTTCACCTTTTACATAAATCATGCTTGATATTTCACAGAAACTTTTAGTCTTTCTTTGCCGTTCACACATGCAGTTGTAATATCCTTGTTATTTCTGAAAAATCAAATAACCCCAGTTCTAACTGAAACGAAAACATTGTAGGTGACGATGACTATAAGAATGTGCCAGTAAGTAGAGCACAAGACGTGGCCGAAAGTACGACTGAGGCGACGGCAGAGCCAAGTGCGGAAATGGCCTCACTGGGTGTGAAACGAGTCAAGAAAAAGACGGTCTGCGAAAAGGTGTCGACCGGTTGCGGACCGTCTCCGCCGCGCGAAACACCACCATCGCCAGCTCCGTCCCCTATCCCGACCGCTGCCGCTCCACACACCCCTGGAACAGCCTCCACGGGGACCTCGCCACTTCCACAAAGTATATCCACCCAGGTGCGTCACACAATGAACGCTATTTAATGCATGTGCGGTTTAGATAAATCAATCTTGTTGGTATCCTCACTAACGTTTTACGAAAGGTAAACTGCCAATAATACTGATCACAGACATACGAGAGTCCAGAAGAAATCCGCCAAGCAGCAGCTGCGTCGATTCGTCCGACCAGCTCCACGGCTGACGAGTCTTCCCGCTCAACGCGGAGACGCAGTGCGCGCTCCTTGCGGCGCGAGGCTCGTCGCTCATCACGTCGCTCACCCGATCACACCTCGAGGAGTGAACGCTCGCATTCACGTAGTCGGCACTCATTTTCTAGCGATAGGGTAAGGTTTCCACTATTCCTCAAGTTCACTAGCTCCACTAGTTGCCCAAAAATTGTATCTTCGATAATAGTACAGACAGGTAAAAACGAAAATATCTAAAATTATTTTCTAAAATACACGGATCGCACACGTCTTGCAAGGTGACCTTGGGCATGAAAGCGAAGCGAGACCGTCCGCCAGCTGGGACGACGAAATCAGGTAGCCGCGGGAAAAGGAAGGATTTGTGTTACCGAAGCTGAAGGATTATCATTTGAGTAAGAAGTTCAGCTGTGGACGTTTAAATACGTCCACACACAGCTGTTTGATGTTGATGAATGATGAGGATAATGACAATATAACATCGCCGTTCCAGTCAATAGGTACTCCAGCCCGCGAATGGAGTCCAGCACCAGCTCCGCCGCCAGATGAGGAGTGGTGGCGTGAAGCCGGGCCCCTGCGTAGTCGCTCCAACTCGCTGATGCAGCAGCAGCGCCCGCGCACTACCGCCCCTCCTCGTCGAGCTCCTCCTCGCCGCGCCAGCCACCTAGACCTCTACAAGGAACGCGAAGACCCACGCTGGCGCCGCGACCCCTTCGGTGACCCCTATGCCTCTCCGGACCCGAGGGTGACACATGTT
Organism: Adela reaumurella; assembly: GCA_009867175.2. Lineage (NCBI taxonomy): Eukaryota > Metazoa > Arthropoda > Insecta > Lepidoptera > Adelidae > Adela > Adela reaumurella. The sequence goes on along the minus strand of WYDE02025542.1, from coordinate 9,504 downwards.
TTTCAATTTCTCAACTTTTTGTATAGCTTTTCTTGCCGGCCAGGGACAGGTGTGGTTACGGCGCCAAAGGTGAATCAATCGCCGATAGCTATTTAATCACCACGTAAATAGGAGAATTTATAGGAACTAAGATCTGTTTTTGCTTTGTGTGTGACAGGATATGTACGGATCGCAGCCGGACGTAACACGAGCGATTTCGCTTGAGACCCTAGCGGCTGCGCGAAGACAAACTGATGTCATCCGCAACCAGGGTCTGGAATTGGTTAAATTACTGAGAGTGAGTATTTCTTCGTTGTACCTAGATATGTACTACATCCATACATGCATACATACATACCATCACGCCTCTTACTGTGAGGGGTAGGCAGAGATAATTTAGCGCCGTGTGGGACGTTCCTGACATAATTTTTTTGCTTCATCCACAGTCATATTTCGCTTCATACATACTCGTCGGGTACGGGTGCTGCGAACTTACCCTTTCCGTAAATAGTTACCTATTTAGTTATGGTATGTTACCTAGGGCGGCCCCGTCCAACACTTCCTTCCACATTCGCTTCATATATTTGTTTGGTCATTCTCTCATTCTCTCCATGTGTCCAAACCATAATTTACATACCTTTCTTTCTCTATCCTTATTTTCAATCTACATTTTTCTCTTACACTTGTATTCTTCACACTATCTTTCAAAAATCGTCAAAAAAGTATCGGGAATTTATTATTAAATTCAAATTCCAAATTCATTACAAATACGTAATTATTTTTGTTGCTACGTTGGCACAATTGTTTTCTATTCTGGCGCGTAGTTTGAACACCAACTGTCATTTAGTTTGTTTACAGTGCTCGATTTTGTTAGTTCGTGTCAGGAGTGTTTTGCGATTTTTATAATGAAAAAAACATCGAACAAAGAGTTTGTCCCAAACTTTGCATCGCAAATTGCGCAAATGGAATTTCGTGTTCCGAGTCGCTGAAAATGTTACAGAAAGCTTACGGAGAATCGACCTTATCAAAAACACGTGCATATGAGTGGTGCAGTGCATTCAAAAGCGGCGATGTGGTGGAAGATTAGCCTCGCTCCGGTCGGCCATCAACGTCCTCAATTGAAATTAACATCGCTAAAGTGAAGGAAATGATGACTGAAAATCCTCATTCAAGTTTGAGGAATTTTCTGTGTCTGACGAATCGATACTTAGCATTTTAAATGATCACTTGCGCATGAAATACGCTGCTGCTCGACTATACTTTGTCAAATTTGTGATGATAATTTTGACAGCTCACAGTAGAGTTGGGATAGTGTATAATCGTTAATGAATCTATTCGATTTACGATTAGTTTTGTACACAGACTATATAGGGATACTGCTTTTGATTTTGAGCGTATTGCGACTCTTCTAAATATTCAGTTGTCGTAACTTGGGCAGTATTACTCCATGTGCCAAGTGTTTGGTGATAGGAATTACCTTGCTTCATTAGTTACATGGGAAAACTTTTGCCTACAGGAAGCAGAAGCAAGTGGTTTCACGGCGGAAGAGGTGCACGCTGCTACGCAGCAATGCGGCAACACGGACCCCGTGCGCTGGCTGCAGGAGAACTGGGCGGGCATGGTGGCCAGCGTGCAGACCGTCGCCAGCAAGCTGGGCAGGGAGTCAGGCTCGGGGGACACGGTCGGAACTGTGTCCGAGAAGGAGGCCAGGGAGGCTCTCCGGAGGCACAAGGGCTCGGTGTGGCAGGCAGTTACCGACTGCGTTCAGCAGCGCCAGAGAAAGGTAACTAGGTACCCGTACTCTTTTCTATGTTCACCTGTGAGCATGAACGATTCGCTAGTGCTATGTCTATGAGGCACACGCAAACAAAAATTTCAAACAAAAATTTTACTTGAAACCGTATCTCAATCTAAGGACATTGATTCACGCTTTGTCAATGTACGATTATCCGGAGAATTTGTGTTACATATCACCAATTTATAGTATCTCTGTGTAGATAAACTAATATTTAAGATTGTTTTTCCAGTACGGTGACCTGATGTCCCGCGGCAAGTTTAGCCGCGAAGAGGTGCTGACCTGCCTCACCGCGCACCACGGCGACCTCGAGGCGGCCTACCTAGATCTCACGAAGAATCAACTGAAACCTTTCCTCATGAAGATCTGGGGGCCGCCAGAGGGGGTCGAAAATGATAGCGCTAACCCGCAGGCTGGACCCTCGGGCGCGCTCTCAGCACCTCATCAGCAAAGTTTGGGTACGTGGTCCTTCAACACTTTTAGTTTTTATTTGTGTAATGAATAACACATCAGTTCAGATTCAGAAAATTCTACACATAAGAACATCTACTCACACGTTATATTCTTAAATGCGTGCCAATGAGACTTTGTTCCTTTTCAGGTTTCCAAAAATCTAAGGACGAACACGTAATATATTTGGATAAGCTGAAGAAATTTGAAACAATATTGAATAAAGACGCTAACGTGCACGATGACGACTCGGTAAGTGGAAACAATAATCCGTTCGCGGATCACAATCCACAGGTGTCTAAAGCTGCTGCTTCGCCAAAGACAAGTGTCCCGGAGACTAGCACTCGTCAGGATGCAGCAACAGATAACATCCTGGGAGGATTGAAAAGTCTGTTAAGCCGCATCGGTATACCAGTATCAGACCAATCTTTATTGAATGGTCTGAAAAGCATAATGAATATAGGAGATCATAAATCTAAAAACCAAAGAAGTACTTGTAAATCTGAAGGGAATGAAAGCCAATATCAAGATATGATTGAAACTGAAAATGATTTCATACAAGCTTACAATGCTTTGACCTCGTCTAGTCCTCTGCCAAGCATCGAACCGCCGACTTATACAAATAAGCAGCATAGTAATGAAAATCTGTCAAGTATTTCAAACTTGCTTCTAAATAATGACACAGTTCAAAATTATTTTAAGCATTTATCGAGCAATGAGAGATCCGACAATCAAAACGAAATCACTAGTAACATTTTTAATATTACATCAAGTAGTGTTACAAAAGATAATAATGTAATTGGTTCAATTCTAGAAATCCCTCCATCTATTTCTAAGACGACTACCGGTGCAGAAATAAGTAATATCGAAAAAACTAATTCTCAAACTAATAATAAAATTAATGTAGCCTTAAAAGAATCACCGCAACCACCTCAGTCAGCGTTACACGAGAAAACAATTACGAATGAAAATCTAAATTCCATAGAAAGCAATAAAAATCAAGAAAATACTGATGAAAAAAGCCAGCACCTCTCAGATATCGTGACCGATACACATAGATTAGTCCAACAAATGAAAGAAGAAATAAACTCAGATATAGCTTCTTATGACGAGGGTGGACATAGTGAGTCAGAGAATGAAAGTTCAGTAACACCAAATTCTTCCGAGCGTGACTCATATACAGAGACTAGAAGATCGTCTTCAGGGAGTGAAAGCGAAGAGTCAGAAGAATTTACTGAAGAAAGTGACGAAACATTTGATCCAAAAGAAGTGATTTTCCGAAAGTCGCAGCAGAGTACCAGTTCAGACGAAAATGAACAATTTGAGCAAGCAATTGATAACTCAGAGCCTTTGAACTACGAAGAATCAAACATGGCAAGACTCGACGCTATAGTTAAAAGTTTGCAAGAAATTGATAACAATTTCGTAAAAAGAAACGATGAAATAATAAGTCCAGCAAGAGTTATCGAAGATACCAATACTAGGGCACAATTTAATGATACAGTAGAAAATAATATAATGAGTAGTAATATATCAAGTATAAATGAAAGCTTTATTGAATCGGCGGTGGCAAAATCAACAAATAGAAACTCGTTTATTGAACCTGAAATCGCGACTGCAATATTAGTTGTGGCAGAGGTTGAAATTATAACAGAGCCTTTAATTTCAAGGCAATCTAGTGTTGCGCACGAACCAGTGTTTACAGCTAAAACAATTGAACCCGAAGTTACACCAAAAACGGATGCTACAACCGAGGAAAAAATAATAGAGAACGATGTTTTTGATAATACTTTAATTAGTGTGAATAATAATTATGAAAATAATAATACCATTGTACATAATAATTATTTTGGTGAATCTAGCGAAACACGTGAATACAATAATCAGGAGGAACTAACAGAAGACTTTAACAATAATTCACTTCCTGTAAAAACATTTGAAGAACTGTATGATTCATTAAGTATTCAATCATCGGTTAGTTATAATCATAATGGCGCTATTAATAGAAGTCCTACGCCCGAAGTTATTATAGAAGACGATATACAAGCAAGCCAAAGGGCGGCTTTAACAATGGAGACAAAGAATAATGAAACAGAAAATTCCAATAACGCACACAGCGGCCAACTAAACAATATTTTCATTTTGTCCGTAAATAACAATACTGACGATTTACCGAGGTTTTTTGGTGATAGTCGTGATTTAAATGATGAAGCTAATTTAAATATTGAATTGCACTCTGGTAATACTCCTGAAAAAATCACGACCACTACCAGTAGTGAAAATAAATTGACAAATAGTAGTAGCCACAGTAGTGAAGCCGCAAATAAGGAGCCTTCCGAAAATGTAAAACAGAAAACCATTACCAGTCGAGTATCAGAGGAAGGCACAAAATCAGCAAATGGCACAGAAAAGCTTCAACCAAAGTCTAGTATTCCTAAACCAAAATCAAATCTAGGTTATAATAAAGCAGAAAATAAACCACCAACCAAAGTTATACTATCTAAAGTTCCAATCCGCAAGAATTCATTAAAGTCACCAACTTCACCACCAACCTCTCAGAAGTCTCACTTCGGTAACATTCAGAGTGGCCACGTAAAGAAATTGCAGTCGAGTTTATTCGGGAAGAACGAGCCTAGAAATCCAAAGATTCCAGTTCCTGTTAGGAAAAAATCCCCGCCAAAAACCGGGCTCGCTCTCGTCAAGCCTATGCCATCGAAAATAATAACCATCCAGTCCGACAATTCAGCGGAAAAGGCGAAACTAAAGCCATATTTCCAAGAAACTTGCCTCAGTGACGACTATTTAACTGAGACAGATGATGAAGCAGTACGAAAAGCTAGATCACCGATGCGAAGAACTAAATCTGAACCAGACGTAATAAAGATTTCGGAGCCCGAACAAGAATCCTTTCCAGTTACCTCGAGGCTGGTTAATGGAAAGATCGTTGACTTCACTCAAGTTCCTCTCAAGGACGGTTCCCCGGAGGTAACTCCTCATTCAAACGTTCCTATGTTTTTCACTAAAAACCTACTCTGTTATTGCGAGTATAACAATGTTTTAAATTTGAATGAAAGGACGAATCATCAGTTATTTTGATATGCCTTTTCGCTTATTGATAACCATATTATAATTTTTAATTCTGTAGATGAGAATTTTTAACCACAGCTAGAGTTCATTATAAGTTTATTTTGATCAAATTCTGGAAATTAGAAAGTAGTAAAAGTCATGTTCAATGGAATGTTCGTGCACCAGCGTCAGATGCGTATGCTGGTGGCCGAGGGTGTGGTGGAGTCATGGCAGCAGGCCGAGGTGGCCGTAGCTCTGGCAGCACGCGGGGAGACCCCGGCAGCTGCACTTCTAGCGGCTCACGACTGTGTGGACCTGCCCGCCGCCATCGCCTATCTCAAGCAGGAGTGCGAGCTGTGTGCTGGACATGCTCCAGCTTTTGAGGTGAGGAAACAGTTCGTTCAACTTCTTGTTCTTCAACACCTCTCTGGGCTGGACGCTCTTGAATTTTAAAGTTTACTAAAATCCACTTCAAATACACGCTGCTTCGTTGGTGAACCAGTACCACGAAGAAATTTAAGCGGTGTGACATTGCATACAATTGACACCACTTTGTGTGTTTTCATAAAGCAGAATTTTTAAACTTTCTCAAAACCTGTCTGAACGTGGTTCTGATGATTTCACCGAGGCATGCATGCATTGAACGACTTTTTATTTTGTATACCGTATACCTAACTACGAGTACATGTTCAGGAAAATATACGGAACACGGAAGGTTGTCGTTATGTAGGTGTTAGGTAGTACCGGAGCTAACAGCAATTGCCTTCAATTTTTTTAAGCTCACCCTACACGGATCCATATTTAAATCCTTGTTCCAGATGGTGTCGATGCTGTCCTGTACGCATCGCTGCTGCAGCGAGTGCGCTAATACTTACTTCACTGTGCAAATCACAGAGCGCAGCATTTTCGACTGCGTCTGCCCCTTCTGCAAGCTGCCTGAACTGGCCGCCGCTACCAACCCAGGCTCTGAAGATCACGAAGATGAAGTAGGCTGTATTATTTATTTACGGAAAATCCGATATAAAAGGCACGTAAGACGCGTGCGTGACGCACCAAGCAACACCTATAAATATTTGATATATTATGAGGGATATGGAATGGCCATTCCGGGCTGGACAGGAAGGTGCTGGGGCGACCGATACCTTGCTCATGGGATCGCTCCATTAGGATCCATGAAGCACTACCTCTATTTCGTTCACTATCAGGGTCAACTTATCTTCTCCATGAATGAAAAGATGGGCTCTGCATGTCTGCTAACATCACTCATGTTATGGAGGCAATGCAATGTGAGTGAGTAAGGTAAGGTAAGGTAAGTGAGTGAGTACATTGCACAGCAGAACATACTTACGCCAGTCTTGTCGTAAGAGGCTTTGCGGTGCTCGCGATGGGCGTTGAAAATTTTTCATCTAAGTTTCTTTCCAGTTTTTCTAGAAAGTTGAAAATTAGTGTGTTGTGAGCTAATGGCATATACGTATAATGAACCTAAACGATTTCAGCCCGATCGGCTCAATCATTTAAGAGTAGTTGTGCCGACTAACATTCTGTTTGAATGTTACAAACAGACACCAAAAGTTTCAGCCAATAACTCTACATTTTATCTTGGAGAACAAGACTTTAAGTAGGCATTTCCAATTTTGCCACGTGTGAGGTTGAAGTTCTTCCAGAGCGACCTGTGTTGTGGGCAAACAACTTACCATACCTGCGGTTTAATCTCAGGCTGTGGAATATTTCTCCCGGCTGGAGCACCAGCTGAAGAGTGTGGTGGCGACGGGAGTGCATGAGCTGTTCCAGAGGAAACTGCGTGACCGAGCGCTCCTTCAAGACCCCAACTTCAAGTGGTGTGTCGAGGTAAGTGTAAAATTCCGCTGCTTCTAAGAGATTTTCCGCAAATATTACTCACCCGACATATTCAGTATTAATGTAAGTAAAACTTCATCTATCAATACACACACACATCAATACACATCTGTAACTTTATGAAAGCACGATCAGATAAACTTGGCTCGATAGAAAAAAATCATAAACATACCTCAGAATTTAGTTATATAACAACGTATTGGAGCTAACGTGAACGCATCGATGCTCTGGAAAAAACCTATTTCATAGGTTGAATATATATCTAAATCGGTAACTTTATCTTTTTTTTCATTTTATTAGTAGTTGTGGAATAATAAAATAAAAACCCAATTTTCGCCCACTTTAAAATTTTCTGAGCACAGTGATTGCATTGCATCCTACTCCAACCCTCTAAAGCGGGGCTTCGAAAGAGGCGTGCGGAATGATGAATGTTCCGTACGTTGTATTAACGGCGGCTTAACTCAGCAAAAAATATGGCTATTTCATATAACGCTCTTAAAAAAGAGGAGAGAGAGATAGAGAAAGAACAGGGTTACCTGTTAGTTAATTGTGAAAAATCCTGAGAAGTCATTCAGCAAATTATTTATATTACCCGCGACGGAACGGAGAATGTGTACCTATGCATTTAGGGTGAGATGTTGCTTGTTTGTGCACTGGAATGTTGTCACATTTTTCCAAAACGGCTTGACTGATTTAGATACGGCTTTCCGTAAAAGGTTTGTGATTCAACAGCGATTGTTCGTACATAGATGCCATGCAGTTAACTCGCCAGGGGGCGCTGCAAAAAAAAAATTAATTAATGTTGCCATTTATTTCCAAACCGGAATGACCGATTTAGATGCGACTTTCTTTAAAGGTTTTGGCAGTCATCGTCGATTGTTCGTACGTAGATGGTTACTTAGTAGGTGGTGAATAGTGGTGGTGGTCGTAGGTGGTAGGTAACTCGCCAGCAATAATCATCAACAAATGCTGCCATTTTCTCTAAAACGGTTTGAACTATTTAGGTACGGTTTTCTATAAACGGTTTGAGATATATCAGCGTTTGTTCGTACATAGGTATTCTTCATACTCTGGCGAGTTAACTCCATATTAACTTAGTTGGCCAGTTAACTTGCCATAAACATTAATGTACCTATGTTGCCATTTTGCCAACTAACGTTTGAGTTTTTACTTTAAACGACTTGAAATTTTAGTTGAGTTTTAATTTAAGGTTCATTTCTAGTGTCTGATGCTAAAGACGACTTTAGCGACAACAGCATACAGTTCATAGGTAGTTGACTGATGTATGCTAACCTGAGCGCGGAGGTCGCGTTAAACACATATGAAACCATTCATGAATTTCGATGAGTTATTCAGTCAGCCTGGTAGCGAAGTCGGTTAACGCGCCGGCAGCTATAGCCGGAAACCTAGGTTCAAATCCTGGCTGGGTTGATAATTTGTCTGTTTCATATAATATACACATTGTATAATGACGTGCAAGTTAAGCACGGAAAAACAAAAATCCAATAAAATCTTCATACACGCTCGTCAGTTAAGGATACTGCCCGTAACCGACGTGCGTCTAGAGCGACAACGGCAGATACAACGGATCTCCACATACCACGATCCTGACACAAGATCATAATATTCTTCATAGATGCTCGTCGGTTACGGGTACTACGCACTTGCCCCTTTTGGAGCACATGCTCGATCTCTTCTAGGTAGGTGCGTCTAGGGCGACCCTTCCCAACTCTTCCACTCACATTCGCTACAAAATTTATTTCGTTAGTCTTCTATCATCCATTCTTCCAACATGATCGAACCACCGGGGAATCATTTCTCAATCTTGTCACTATATCTTCTTTCCGACCACAACGCTCTCGCACTTCACAATTGCTCAATCACTCCACTTCATTGTGACTCCACACATACTCCTCAACGCGCGCATTTCCACAGCATTTATTCTGCTTTCATGCTTCGTCTGCTATACCCAACTTTCACTCCCGTACATCAGTGTAGGGGCCAGCACTCCACCATGAAGAAAACAAACATGCTCTTTTGGACATACTTTGGCTGCTCACATTAGCTTGCAAGGACCCATTCACTTGATTACCGGCTTTCACTCTCGTTTCCACATCTCCTTCGCACTTTCCATCCCTTGTGAACATATTCCTCAGATATACAAATTCGCTCACTTGCTCCAGCCACTCATCCCCAATCATTACATTACATTACGATAGCACCGTAGATGAGGGCTACACCAAGGACTGGACTGCTAGAGATGTGCGCATTGATGAGGCCCGGCGGCAAACCGTTGAAAGAGTCGACAGTGCTCTCGATAAGGTAGCCTCCTGGGGCCGAGAGAACCTTGTCGACTT
>WYDE02025541.1:0-13632 GCA_009867175.2 Adela reaumurella | reverse complement strand
CGGGTTGCCGCCTCTTGACTCCTCCCTTCTTAAACTGGAAGTATCCTCCTGGACGGGGGTGCTTCATCTCCCAGCTCTGTGACCTTGACATACTCGGGGCGGGAACGCTTCAGCTTACTCTTCTTGTGTCTCTTCATTCGCTTGTGGATGAGTAGTGCTGCTATCCCGAACACCAGGCAGTATAGGATGACCGTGTTGGTAGTGTATGCAGTTCTCGGTGCGTTGATCATCTGTGCTCTCTGCAGAGACTGTCTTGCTTCTTTTATCTTCATCTTGATATCTGGAAGTTCTAATTTATTGACTTCCAGCTGAATTGCGTGTTCGGCCTCTTGTAGTTGCAGGTATGGGAATGTTTCTATATCGAAGGTTGTTTTTCCCGGTGTGCTCGTTAATTGTTTTCCATTAACTTCCGTTTCACATTCTTGTAGGGGTTTTATTAGATGTGTACCCGTAACGAGTTTACTGTGCATTTTGTTCTGGCACTTTTCAGTTATTTTTGCAGGTTCGCTTGAGGTTATTATCCATTCTCCCGTTTCTCTTATCTCTGTAATTATTTCTTTGTCCCAATCTATCATTATTGTGGTGCAGTTAGCTTTCGTTCCGGCTAGTAATCTACTTTCGCACTCATTGTTGTTCATTATACTACACTTGTCGGCTGCGATCCATCTCAGGTTTTGCACGTGATGTGCCGGTTCACTTGCTGTCCATACTTCGTAGTTTTTTGTTAGTACGTAATGGTGGTTAATGGTCAATATTTGGTATTTGTTTTTGTTGATCATTGGAGCTGGATACATGTGGTGCATCTGGTAGGGCTCCGTTTCGATTATTGGGATGCGAATTGTGAATGCAATTTCTTCGGCTGTGATGAAGGCTCCGACCTCTGCGACTTGCTCTGCTTCGTAGGCTACATTGGAGAGCAGTCTGGAGTTCTCTGCTGGCTGATGTTGAGCTAATGCTTTTTGCAGTATGTGCGTTTCCATGATGCTGGGGTTAGTTGTTTCAGTCTAGCGAAGGTTAATGCTTCTTGAATCTGATTAATTCTCATTTGTAGCTCGCTGATGCTTTCTAATAGTTGTAGGTATCCTCTCAAGAGGTACATTCCACTGTACGTTTGATTATTGGTTTCGTTAATGGTCGAAATTATTTGTAATTGGGTTTCATGTAGTCTCGCCGTTTGGTTGTTGACTTCTTCCACTAAGTCTTGCGTTAACATGATGGTCTCCGTCATAGCCACATTTCTGAGTCTCATTTCTTCGATGCTTCTTTGTATTCTCTCTGCGTCGTCTTCATCCATGTTGCCAGTTACCCATTTGATGAGGGCTCCCAGTGGGTTAACTATCCCTCTTCTCGTCCTTGTCTTCATCGGTTGGAGTGCTTCTTCGCATGATTTCAGTTTTAATTTCGCTAAGGTACTGAGTCTACTTATTTCAGTGAGCTTTCCGCGGGAAGTTGCGTAGTTGTGTAGTTTCTCCGCCATTTCTGTCAAGCCGGTGTGTGCTTCATGCAACTGCGATGTATTGATGGTGTGTACGACTGTCCATTCGGCGAATTTTTTATAGGTTTCGCCGAGATTTAGGGCGATTGCTCCTTTTCCTGTCGAGATGTCTTTGAAGATGATGGCTGCGACTCCTGATCCCCAGATGAGGAGGCATCTGCAATAGGAGGGGCACCACGTTTTAATTTGTTTACGTGTGATGTGTACATCCGTCCTTTTCGCTCTATCGTGCAGGTATTGTAGGGGGTCAGCTGTTTGATAGTGAAGGGGCCTTCGAAGGCGGGTGCGTTTTTTGTGCGCATTGTTTGTTTTCTGTAGACGATGTCTCCTTCCCGGAACTCGTGCTCCCGCCGGTCGGCGTTAATGGTTTCCAACCTTTTTTCTTTCCTTTTTTCTAGTCGCTCCCGGACCTGCTCGTAAATAACTTTCATTTTCTCGTGATGGTCGTCGGCGTATGCTCCGCACGTTTTTTCGGGTTCGATGTCCGTTAGCATGTCTTGATGTAGGTAATGACCCAAATGAATTTCTACTGGTGCTAATCCGGTTTCTGAGTGTATAGCGTAGTTGTATGCTGTTATTGCGTACGGTGTTAATTGTTCCATAGGTGCGTCGGGGAATTTTTCTTTTAGCACCATTAATATTTCTCGGAACGTTGAATGAAATCGTTCCACAATCCCGTTAGAATTAGGGTTATGTGCGGTCACTATATGTCTCTCTATGCGAAATGCCGTGCATATATCAATGATGTTTTTTGCGCTAAAGGTTGGTTCGTCGTCCGTGACTAGCATTTTTGGTAGCCCCAGCGTGCTGAAGTATTTCATCAGGGTTAGTTGTATTTCGGCTGCATTTTTGGTTGCTATGGGTAGTGCTTGGCTGTACTTTGAGAATGCGTCGATCAGGGTCAAGTATTTTTGATTTGCAATAGTGTAGATGTCAGCATGTACTATTTCCATGGGCTTCTTCGGTGTTGGAGCATGATTAAGCGGTGCTTTTGGCGGGGAACGGTCATATTTTGCCCTCTTGCATATTTCGCACGCATTACTTCCGCAACTGTGTGGTGCATGTTAGGCCAATAATATTTTCGCCGTAGTGCAGCTATGGTTTCAGTTTGGCCGCGATGTTGTGTTTTGCCTTCGTGGTAGTTTTTCACGAAGATTCTTTGCATCGCTTCGTATGGCACGTCTTCTAATAACTCTGTGCATTTTATTAGTTTGGGTCCATTCTGCTGAAAGTGTGTTTGCAAAGTCTTGAGTATTGCGACGTACAAGTCTTCGTCCTCCATGTACGTGAAGTACGTCACATCTGGTTTTAGGTATTCCTTTATCAATGTAATTATATTTGTTTCTGCATTCTTCCTTCCCTTCTTTATCACTGCTTTAACAATTTTTCTCTCAACGTAGTTCCGCGCTCGAGGTCCCCATCGAATTCTGAGTTGGTATGGGTGCGCGTTGACAGGTCCCGTTCTAATTGGAATTTCTGGAGAATTATTATCTTCGGTGGAGTGTATCGTTTGAAGAGGGTCTTCTTCTGCGATCACAACGTCGGTCAGGTCAGGTATCTCATCCACGTTCACGATGACGGATTCGGTCTCTAGAGCGTTGATTTTGATGCGGCTTAGGGCGTCTGCGTTCTTGTTGAGGGCCCCCTTTTTGTACTTAATTTCGAAGTTGTATTCTTGAAGTTTCAGCTTCCATCTGGTTAGCTTCGAATTCGGGTCTTTTAGCTTGAATAGCCATTTTAAAGGCTCGTGGTCAGTTTCTAGTATGAATTTGACTCCGTACAAGTATGGGCGGAAGTACTTGGTTGCCCACACTATGGCCATCAGTTCCTTTTCCGTCGCGTTGTATCTGCTTTCGGTTTCGCTAAGTGTTCTCGACGCGTACCCCACGGGGTGTCCTCCTTGGGAGAGTACTGCTCCAAGTGCAATGTCGCTTGCGTCCGTCGTCAGGGTGAATGGTTTATCGAACTGTGGGTATTTTAATATTGGCTCCGACAATAGGCAGCTTCTGCATTTGTTAAACGCTGTTATGAACTCTGGCGTGTGTTCGACATGTTTTCCCTTTTTGAGGCAGCTTGTTAATGGCTTGCTCATTTTTGCCAGATTTGGGATGAATTTGCGGTAGTACCCCAGTAGACCAAGGAAAGATTTTATTTCTTTTGGCGTTTTTGGTATGGGATATTTTCTTATTGCTTCTAGCTTGTCCTGATTCGGTTTAATGCCATCCGGTGTTAATTGGTGGCCTAGGTACTCTACGTATTTCTGTAGGAACTCACTTTTATCTAATTGTACCTTTAGGTTTGCCTCCGATAATCTCTCGAACACCTTTCTTAATTTGTCCAGGTGCTCTTCTAGTGATGTTGAGAAAATTATTATATCGTCTAGATAAACGAGGCAAGTATCGTTTATAAGGCCCTTAAGCACGTGGTTCATCACTCGCTGGAAGGTGCTGGGAGCATTTTTTAAGCCAAAAGGCATTCTTTTAAACTCGTAATGTCCCGTAGGTGTGTTGAATGCTGTTTTCTCTATATCTTTCGGATCCATCTCCACCTGGTGGTATCCGCTTGCTAAATCAAGGGTGGTGAAATATTGTGCTCTGCCCAGCTTGTCAAAGATGTCTTCTATTAGTGGTATTGGAAATTTATCGTCTATTGTTTTTGCGTTCAAAAGACGATAATCTACGACCATACGGAATTTCTGCTGTCCGCTGGCGTCCATTTTTTTTTGGTACTACATGTACTGGGCATCCCCAAGGGGACGTAGATTCTTGAATGATATCGTTTTGCAATAACTTGTCCACTTGTCTGTCGATTTCTTCACCGTGTACCCTCGGTAATCTGTATGCTTTCACAAATATCGGCGAGTCGTCCTTCAATCTTAATGAGTGTTTTATTTTGTTCGTAAATGTGAGTGGCCTACTTTCGTCGTAAAATATGTGCTTGAACTTGCAGCAGATGTCTTTTATTGCCCTTTTTTCTTCCTCGTTCAAATGGTCGAGTCTCAGTTTTTCTAACCACCCATTGTCGGCATCCTGTAGGGTGTACGTGTAGATCGTATCGCTACACTCGTCGCATTCTAAGGGTCGGTCAGGTGTGTATTCTCGGGGCTCGTTGGTGTAGTTTATTATTTCCGTTATCGCGATCCCATTGTGTGCCTCTGTTAATGCGGGCACTGTTACAAGGCCGTTCGCCAGCTGTAGGGCAGGTAGAATGCAGCTTCCGTCACTAGCGGCGACAGGCAGTCTGCATATTTGAGTCGAGTTGGCGTCGATCTTTATCGTGTGCTTACTGAGGTCGTATTGTAGCGGTATTTCCGTTTTCGGCGTTTTTAATAGTTTTTTCGGAATATCAATACTGGCACTTAGTTTTTTCAATATATCGAATCCGATGAGACCATCGTATTTATCATCGAAGTTGAATAGATGTAATTTAATCTCTTGGGTGGTCTTGAAGGTTCTTAATCCGGGTATTATTATTACTTGGTCGTGTGCCGACGTTTTGTGTGCCGTTTTTACGGTGAATCGTTCGTCCTTTATATAGTTAGCGAAATATTCCGCTGCTTTACTGGGTTTTATGAGCGATTTTGTTGCTCCGGTGTCCACTAGGAATATACTCTTTATCTCCGGTATTTGGATATAGGGTAGGTTACCTTTTCCCATCATATTTAGTGTTATATCAAATGTAGGCTGGGGTTGCCTATGGGAAAATCCTGGTATTCTTCTCCGATGTTGGCTGCTTCTTCTCCTTCGCCCTGGTGTTGTGGTTCTTCCTGCGGGTCCTCGTCGTTTTGGTAGAACAGTTCTTCGACTATTGCCTGGGGTGGCCCGCGGCTTTGGAAATGGTTGTAGGGTCGGTTCACCTGTTGTGGTGGTCGTGTCGACGCGGTTCGCATGGTGACGTCCCCATTTCCAGTTGGCTGTGGTGCTCGTGGTTGTTGAGGATTTGAGCTGGCCGGTTGGTGGTAGTGGGGTCGTGTTTGTGGTTGGTAGCTGTTTCCAAACCTAATGGGTTGCGGGGGTCGCTGGAACCCTTGCGATTGCTGTGACGCATAATGCGGGTATGGCTTACCCGTTGTTACATTATTTTGCGGTCTTGCATTTTGCGCTGGCTTGGGGTGGATGTTGCCAGCCATCGTTGCGTTGCAGCGGGCATGTTCCTCTTGGTCCAGTGCATCTTGTAACGCCGTCTCTAAGGATCGGTGGTTCTTGCTCATCAGGAGGTGGCTGTACGATCTTGGCATGTTTTCGATGAAGACTCGTACCGCCTCCGCTTCGTGGATCTCCTTCGTGATTCGCTCTGCACTCGGATCCGGGTTTTCTTGTGCAATGCGGATCACTGCTAGTTTTAGATGGTTTTTCATTCTTGTTGCAAAATTTTCTGCGGTTTCTCCGCGTGTCATTCTCATTCTGGACAGATCTCTGAATAATGCTTTGGAGTCTCTTTTTGTGACATATTCGTTTATCAGCGTTTGTCTGATATTTTCCCAGACATATTCGTGGTTCACATTATTTATGGCACTTAGGGCCTCGCCCTGGATTTTCGATAATATAGCGTCGACGACGATGTCCGCGTTTCCGGGAAATCGCGCGTTGAGTCGCTCCGCTGCTCGCAAAAAATCATATAATGCGAGCGGCTCTCCCTTGAAGACAGGAACGGTCTGTATGGCCAGCTTCCATTGTTCTTCTGGACTTATTCTCAGATTCAAACGTTGCTGCTGCAGGAGATTGTTTTCAAGCGCCATCCTCGCCCTTGGTAGCTTCTTAAGGCCCCGTGAGTGAAGGGAAGAGGTATGGTTTCGTGTAGGTACTTATGCTAAAGATTTGAGGTGAATATCTAGTCTGCGAGCAGAGAGGTTGATCTGTTTCGCATACCAGGGAAGGGAAGTCCTAAGGTACAAATTTTGCACCGTCGGGCCGTGGGGAAAGGTCACTTACTCGGGACCGGAATCACGAGCAAGGGGAGGATATCTCGCTTGTCGAAGAGTTTGATCCGTAAGCGAAGGAAGTAGGAAAGGTTTTCTCGGAAGAAAGGTTGATCTTAGCGAGAATAGGCCTAGGGGATATAGGTATGGGAGTCACTCACACTGCGATGACGTTCTTCATCGAAGTGATCGTTCGTGCAGCGGCAGGTCAGGGCGCCCGTGAGGTCTTCCACTAGTTTCACTTGAAAGTCCGCGTTTTTAATCGGTCTTACAGTTCACTTCGCGAATTGTTCACACGCGCACTTCTGGCACTATCCGCTCCGGCTGCGCCAATTATAAAATGAGTCCACGTACTCTCGAAAAAAAAGTTTTATTCTTTCAAAAATACACAGACACAATTTGGGACACTGTTGTAACCGATTCTAGGTTGACAATGAACACCTTATCCTAGTCAGCTCCTGCTTATATACTCTACGTCTACTTAATTAGGTAGGGTGGTGGGGACCGCCGCCCTTTACAAAATACAAATATCCCGAGGGAACTGAAGGTCAATAATCATAAACAATGCATTTAAGTGCATCCGTTCTGATACGTGATGCGTCGATACACTATCTACTGGACTATCTAAATAAGGTAATTACTATTCTAAAGGAAATGCCGGGTTGCCGCCTCTTGACTCCTCCCTTCTTAAACTGGAAGTATCCTCCTGGACGGGGGTGCTTCATCTCCCAGCTCCGTGAACTAGACACACTCGGGGCGGGAACGCTTCAGCTTACTCTTCTTGTGTATGAGTAGTGCTGCTATCGCGTACACCAGGCAGTATAGGATGACCGTGTTGGTAGTGTATGCAGTTCTCGGTGCGTTGATCACCTGTGCTCTCTGCAGGGACTGTCTTGCTTCTTTTATCTTCATCTTAATATCTGGAAGTTCTAATTTATTGACTTCCAGATGAATTGCGTGTTCGGCCTCTTGCAGTTGCAGGTATGGGAATGTTTCTATGTCGAAGGTTGTTTTTCCCGGTGTGCTTGTTAATTGTTTTCCATCGACTTGCGTTTCACATTCTTGTAGGGGTTTTAGGCTCGCTTGAGGTTATTATCCATTCTCCCGTTTCTCTTATCTCTGTAATTAGTTCTTTTTCCCAATCTATCATTTTTGTGGTGCAGTTTGCTTTCATTCCGGTTAGTAATCTACTTTCGCACTCATTGTTGTTCATTATACTACATTTATCGGCTGCGATACATCCCAGGATGTGCCGGTTCACTTGCTGTCCTTGCTGTACTTCATTGTTTTTTTTATGCGATTTTATTTCAAATGCAACGTAGAAACCACCAGATGAAAGAGACGGTATCGACGGTAAACGCAGCGGGCCTAATAATGATTTCTGGTGTGGGCTACTCCAATAAAACAAGACAATTGAATCACGAAATTAATTTTATTCAAACTGACTGAACCGCAGTGATATAAGTTGATTGTTACTGATATTACATAGATCAGAGTGGTACAAAGTATTTTGTTATGAAATTTTTTTTTGTTTCTTAAGTTTTTAAGTTAAATCCGATATTTTAGGTACGACCTATCTTGAGCATTTCTTTTTTAAATTGATGGAAATTTTCTTAAAACTAAAGAACTTAAACGTTTGTTTCTCAAAAACTATAATTAATCCATTATAACACCAACCCGGTCAGTTCATACGTAAAATTTTAAATGAACGAATACTAACAGTGTAAATGTGTAAAATTAATTTGTCTTTTTCTTGTGATTGTATGACTTTGAACGGACGAATTTAAAAAAAGAATTTAAAATGAATTTGACGAGTACCACAAGGATGGATATGCCAGTCAGTATGAGCGCGAGCAGGTCTACATAGAGTCGCTGGTACCAGGGCAGTAGGAGGGCGGCGGAGCGCAGGTGCGGCGCTCCACCTGTGCGTACCGCGTACTCCAGCCAGTACACCAGCTCCTCGCCCGGCGGCAGCGGCCGGTCGTGGTACAGCGACGAGAGACGCTTTGCTGTCGCCGCGTAGCTGTGAAAAACAGAGTTAGTATGAGCGAAAGCAAGTCTATGTAACCATATAACCAATGCCATCCATCTTATAGGCGACTCCGCCCTAACCGAGGATCTCCGTTTATTGAAAGACTCCAGTCAGTTGGCTCTCTGAGCCTCTTTTATAGATACCACTTTGGCCGTCCAAATCGTTCTTATGCCTTACTTCAAAGGCGTGGAACGGACTTCCGGCGAGCGTCTTTCTCCACGCCTTAATCCCCATATATTCAGATCGCATTTTAATAAGTTTCCCACAACAACCCATGTCCACCTCCCAGCTGGTATGGCGCCCCCGAGGTGGATAGGCTTCATCGGAGCATGCGCTTCGGCCCCTCTGATCCTGCCATCTATAACCGGTGTTAATGAAAAAACCTATTAATATAAATACTTTTTATTTAACATTAGGACGCAATCTACCGAAGACTGCATTGTCCGGTCGACATAGCATACGTCGCCGCTTCAAAATTAGCCGAATGTCCACAGGCATCGCTAGGTATGTCCCGTCACGTATGTCAGTGCACACCGATTGCTGCCATAAACAAAATCGTATGGTAAGCCCTAAAAACTTTCGCACTGATCCATTTTGATGCTCCCGTAGCTAGGGGCTACGTCGGTGGCCGACAAACATTAATACAATACTACAGTTAATTTTGGAAGAATTTCTCCTCCTCCGCAGGGGCGGCCTCCTTTACTTTAGGTTTCCTGGAAAACCGATAAAGGATTTAATTAGGCCAGCATTAGGATGTCGATGTGCAAAACATAAGCAAAATCGTTATATAACCAATGGTTTATTAACCATGTTTGATAAAATTCACCTTATCGACAAACTTGACAGCTTAGTTTTCCAAAATTTAAAATACTGAAGGTACCACTCGGGAAGGTTTGAAACTTGAATAATAAATTTTGAACTTAGTGTGTTTAGAGCTTAAGGCAGTGACAAAGGCAAAAAGTGACGTGACGGCTATAAATGACCATTAAAGAATGTAAAAAACTGACTAATCGGCACACAGTGAGAGAGTGAAAAAAATTCCTCGCAAAATATGAATCTTTGGAAACAAAAGCGCTTATTCGGATTTTTGGTATAAGTAATGTAAACATAAAAAATTACAAGTAAAAAGTACTTTTCTGAAATATCGGAGAATCTGTTTATAATTACAATTTAAAAATATCTATAAGTAAAGGGAATAAAATACAGATAATCGCCTTTTCTACATTTTTATTAATGTGACTAAATCAGGAAATAAAAACAAAAATCTAAAAACGCCTTCATAAAACTAGCCACGGAATTCTTTCGGGGAAAGGTAAAATGGTTGCCTTATCAATGCAGTAGGCGCTTCATAGGTACTGTATATTCCTTGCGTCTCGAGCCGATGGAATGGGTATCTATTTGGATACCTACGACCTTTGTCCTTGCACGGCGACTTTTGACTTGCATGCACGCAATTCCGCTGTTGAGATGAACTTCCTTCCCTAATCCCCCCTCCTCCTGTTCACCTTCGCCAAACCCGCCACACTCTTGCGGAACACCCCTTCGTAGTCGATAGAAGAGTTCTTCGAACGGCACGATTCTCTAAATCGTTCGTGTGTCGTACTGTAAATGTGTGGAACAGGCTTCCGGCAAATATTTTTCACAATTCCTACAATCCATGGATCTTCAAATCGCGTGTCAATAGCCTTTCCCCAGGATCATGATTCCGCACTCAAGCCGGCTGGCACCTCCTCTGGGGTGAATTTGGCTGCACTCACCTATCCTATCCTATCCTACCTTATCTATTGGTAATATCCATTGCTATGCACATGTTATCACAATTGATGGACGCTGTGGCAGCCGGCTTAGTGCCCAGTAAGGAGGACGTGGATGAAAGCCGGCCCAGTGCCCAGTAAGGAGGAGGTGGATGAAAGCCGGCCCAGTGCCCAGTAAGGAGGAGGTGGATGAAAGAGAGCGCAATTTTGTTTTCGCAATACAGATGAGCAATGACAGAGGAACTTGCCCTCCGAAAGCTTGGGATCACCAAAAAGGCGGATTACAAAGGACGCCACAAAGTATAGGAGGAATCCTTGAAACATTATTAATTAGATAACAGCATTAATGACAGAATTTTTGCTTATAATGACGTTGATGCCAAGGTTACCACCTTTTCAGAATGCATAACTAGTCTATATGACAAACATGCTCCCTTACGCCGCATCAGACTCAAACATACAACAGCACCGTGGCTTTCGTCTGAAATTCGCCAAATGATGGCGAACCGTGACGCTCTCAAGCATAAGCATAATCTGAAGCCTAGCGATGACCTCTGGGAAAAGTACAAGTGTCTCCGTAATCGCTGCAAAACGATGTGTAGAGATGCAAAACGCCGTCATATCTACAAATCAATCGAAGACACTTCTCCACATGACATGTGGAAGTTTCTCAAGACCATTGGAGTTGGTAAAACTACTTCTAGCATCAATATCTCCAGCATTGATGCAAAGGGCATACATTTCCATTTCTCTTCTTCGCTGGCAGCTTTAGAACCTAATGATAAAATTGAAACATTGAAATTCTACTTCCCTACTTGTTCTACTCATATCCTCGTCTCTATCCCAAAGGTAGGCAGGAAGAGAACGCTGTTTAGTGTTAAGCATTGCCTTTTGTACCATATTTTTGAGTGCAATAAATTATATAATACAATACAATACATTACTCCAACACTGGGTGAATTGCGCTTCGTAAAGTATTAGGAGTTGCGCCGATGAGAAGAATCGCTTCAGTAAAGGACGCCCAATTCCTTGGAGGCAGGGGTAGCTTTGCACTCTATGAAGCTTCTAAATCCTACACCTTTGGTCAATTCCCCAAGTTATCATTATCAGGTATGGCCGTATCCTGAAATGTGGCTTGGGAGGAAAAGCGGTATGACTTGGTAGAGAAGGCGCACAAGCTTGCGTTTTACTGACGTTGAAATCGAAGTCTCTACCAGTCCAGTACTTGGTGTAACGCTCGCCTGGGATGCTGTCTACTGCAACACTGTGAAATTTACCTAGGTATCTTTCACCTGAGCAAGCCACTCATCTGCTGACTTTCCTTGAACAGAATATAATATAATAGAATTCTTTATTGATGTAAAACTAAACAAGTCAACTTTCCACACACAATACTCAAAAAAAATTAATTCATCACACAATTGAAGAATTATACAATCAATAATTATATTAATTCAAATACCACAAAAAATCAAAATAATTATTGCATAAATTAAATAATAATAATTAAAAGAAAACAAATAAAAAAAAACACAAGCGATAACTGTTTGTGACTCTACGGCTAAACCTGAATCTATAAAGAAGTCACGCTCCTGGAAAGCCTTCTGTAGATAATACTGGGAGCTTCTGAGTGGAATCGGATGATGTTCATTTATTAAGGACGTTCTCAAGAATGAACACGCGTCCGACATCAAATTAATTAATAAATATAGACTTTTTTGCTTAGCAGAAGGCGGACTTATTGCCGGGGTAAATCTCTTACAGTCAACCTTCATACACTACAACACTTTCTTATTGTTAGTATATAGGTTTCCTCGCGGTGTTTTCCTTCACCGGGGTGCATTGTAATTTTGAACACAATTTTTTTCCGAGATTTTAAAATCCGGAAAAATTGTGCGCATACCAGGTATCGAACCCACGACCTCTCGGGGTTAATTAATACTAAAGTAAAGTACATACGTTTTAAAATTTAAGCGTAATTTAATTCTAACGAATAAACTATACAAACTATTCATTTGATTTTCCCAAAAATGTCGTTTGTTTGGTGTATATTCCTAAAGATTTGTCAGTAGCACCATTGTTTTAGGGGTAATTTTAAAAATCCAATTGTATAAAAACGTATATCGTGACATGCCATAATTAATTTTATGTCAAAATGCCGCCGTCTTGAATAAACCTAACCAATGTTATGAAGATCGTGACAAACGCAGATTGCACTCATCTCAAGAAGGCGCGTAAATAAAACATGGAATAATTAATAACAGACATTACAAGAAGTATAATGAAAATTGAGAAAAGCAAATTTATCGATAGGTGATATCTGTAATATGAGATATTGTATGTCCGTCTGTGCCATTTCAATTGAGCTATAATTTAGAAAGAACACGAAAATCGTAACATTTTGGAAAATATAGCTCAATCGGAATGGCAAAGACGTAACATTTTGGAAAATATAGCTCAATCGGAATGGCAAAGACGAAAGATTTTGGAAAATATAGCTCAATCGGAATGGCAAATACTGACACTATCATCTCATATTACAGATAGATACACTGATGAACAAGTATGATGAAAATTGAGAAAAGCGAGTTTATCCGCTTTTCTCAATTTTCATCATGCTTCTTGAAATTTTTATAATTAATTATTTAAAGTTTTATTTACGCGCCTTCTTGAGGTGAGTAAAACCTGCGTTGGTCACCCTCTTAAAGTGTATTTTTTAATTCCTCATGCACAAGAAAATATAACAAAAATATTTTGGCATTTTCTCTTTTTATGGTTTGCCGTCATACTGGCCGCCAACTCTGTCGGACGGACGGACGGACGGACGGACAGACGGACGGACGGGATCTCGCTTGGGCAAGCGGCATTTCGGTTTCGTATGGGTGGAAATTTGGGAAATGACCTTTCGCGCAAAAGTATTATGAAATGTTAATGTTAATGTTGAAGTAACGCTGCAGAATCGACGCACCAGGTAAACTAACTTTAAACAATACAAAGAAAATTACTTCAATTGCATTTTTAATTTTTGAAGTCTTATTTATCTGGTGCATCGATTTTGCGGCGCTAATTCACAATAAATCTATACTAATAAAAGAGTACGCCCGACTGACTGACTCACTGACTGACTGACTGGCTCATCATCGCACAGCCTAAACCGTAAGACATAGAGCCGAAATTTTGTACATAGGTTTATTTGATAACTTAAGCATCCACTAAGACAGGATTTTTGGAAATTTCAACTTTAAGGGGTGGAAATGGGGAGTGAAAGGTAGGAATTTGAAAATTTGAATTGTATCTAATAAACATAAATAAATAATGACGTGTTTCAGGGTTTTTGAATTTAAAGATTTTAAGGGGTGGAAATGGGGGGTTAAAATTTGTATGGGAGTATATATTTTTAAAGTAGAAACTTGAAAATATGAATATTAGCTAA
>WYDE02025430.1:0-12815 GCA_009867175.2 Adela reaumurella | reverse complement strand
CCCCCCCCCCCCCCCCCCCCCCCCCCCCCCCCCCCCCCCCCCCCCCCCCCCCCCCCCCCCCCCCCCCCCCCCAACACTGCATTTCTTGACGATTTCATTAGTCTGTATGGTACATAACTTTAAAATAAAATTGTGTACTAGTAGTTACAAAATGTAATTAGAATGAGAATTTTTTTATTTATTATTGATACCAAATAAAAGTTGTCCTGCCCGAACGAAGCGCTATCTACCTGTTCGAATTGTGAATCTAAACCATTCAAGGACTCACTTTAGTATGAACAGTATTCCAAAAAAAAATATTGTATCATTTGGGTAACGGTACGCGATTTAATAAAATAAAAAACTAATTTCATAACAATATATTTTTTACATAGAAACTGTTTGCTTTTTATATTACAATTTCATATTTATAAATTATCTAACTTTACGATGCTAATGATTAGGGAATCGAGAGCCATTGCAGACAAGAATACCTATGATTGTATTTTATAAATGTGTTGTTTCTTTTACAGGATATTCTTTAGATTGTTCAGACTACCAATAAAGTGTTTCTTTACATTGCTTAGTAACTATTGAGTAGGTTAAACCATCGTTTGACCACAAATACATTTTCTACGAAATTATGTCGTGGTTCATAGTTGAAATTCGCCTAAGTTGCATAGATTGTATTCTTTACAATATAGTCGTCTTGTTCGTGTGTGTGCAATGAAACGTTAATAATACACATGTAAACATGTACAGAACCACACACATTTATAAATCTTATCTTATCTATATAAACGTATTGTATTTATATGCTTGTAATAATAGGTATTTGAAATTTGACCTATGAAATTGGAGATTTTGTAAAAACAGCATTTTAAAAATTATTATCTGTGGATTAGCGCGCAATTCGAAGTTCAAATTAATTGTTTTGGAAAACCATGTTATTGTAATTTCAAATTAAATAAAAATAAATAAATTTGTTTTGAACTGAAAATTCGTACAATTTTCGAATATGAGTTCCTACGTGGAATTACCGCTGGGCAAATAACACGAAACATTAACGAAGTGTACCTGTCTAACACTATTTGCACAAAAATGGTCAATTATTGGTTCGATCGTTTTAGATCTGCAAATTTTTAGCTGAAGAACGAGCCTCGCTGTCGACCGGTACCTATTGTCGACAACGACAAATTGTAGGCGATAGTGGAAGCGGATCCAACTCAATCTACGGCTGAGCTCGCGCTTTGGAGTTAGTGTCAAAACAACATTGAAGCACATGTATCAAATCGGAGAGATAAAAAAGCTAGATAAGTGGGTGCCACATGAACTATGCGACCATGAGCGAGACTAACGCGTCGAAGCATGCATAGCACTGCTGAATCGGCATAGAAACGAGGGAATTCTAAATTGAATTTTTACGCTGCGATGGCAAGTGGATCCTATACGACAACCGTAAGAGTTCGTCGCAGTGGGTGGACCTGGGTACAACACCTAATCAGTGCGCTAAAAAAAAAAAGATTACCCATTGGAAGATGAGGGTTACTGTCTAGTTGATCTGTGCCGGACTTGTAGGTCACAGCTTCTCACCGAATGGCACAACAGTGACGGCAGATATCTATTGCCAAGAATTGCAAACAATGATGGAGAAACTCGCAAGTCAACAACCAAAACTGGTCAAATCGCTCTCCCGCATTATTTCTCCAGGACAACATGTGAGCACACACTTCACGACAGACTATGGCAAAGCTACACATGAGTTACAGCTGGAAGCTCTCCGTCACCCACCGTACTCACCCGTCCTTGCCTCAACTGATTTTTACTGTTTTCAAGATTTACATAATTTTTCAAGTGGGAAAACATTTGATACCCGAGAGGCAGTACAAAACGCTGACGGCAGTGACGACAGATATCTATTGCCAAGAATTGCAAACAATGATGGAGAAACTCGCAATTCAACAACCAAAACTGGTCAAATCGCTCTCCCGCATTATTTCTCCAGGACAACATGTGAGCTCACACTTCACGACAGACCATCGCAAAGCTACACAAGAGTTACAGCTGGAAGCTCTCCGTCACCCGCTGTGCTCACCGGTCCTTGTCTCAACTGATTTTTACTGTTTTCAAAATTCAGACAATTTTTCAAGAGGGAAAACATTTGATACCCGAGAGGCAGTACAAAACGCTTCCGCTGACTTCACCGCCTCTCGTCCAGCAGACTTCTATAGTAAAGAGATAAACAAACTGCCATCAAAATGGTAAAATTGGATAGATAATTTGGGCCAGTACTTTGATTATCTAAAATAAAAAAAAATAAAATTTATATTTTAAATTTTTAAACACATCTCCAATTTCATAGGCAATATACCATTTAAGTAACTAAAACACATTAAAAATTTTGGGTGTGAAGCATGGTTTATTTAATGCATTGCATGTTCAGGTAATATCCTACATTAGTCTTATCTACCTATAAATTTTCTTAAAACATGTGTCGTCCCGGAAGTATCTTACATATTCGCGGTTTCTGAATTATTATTAAAACCGATTCTAGTGATAACGTATCTACCCTGCATAAATACGTATCAACCATTACACCATAAAAAATTGGAAAAAAAAATCGTAATCTGTTATTATTTTAATAATCATCCAATGTACATACACACTATATATACATTAAAGTATTATAAGATTCTCATCATATTTCCACAAATCTCACATCCGATTTTTACCTTAATTTTTAAATAGTAAATTTTACTAATATTTGTCCTCCAACAGTCGGGAGTCTGATGCCAGTTGTGGACCTGGCCACTGCAACTCGCCTCTCACCCAGTCCTCGCGACATGAGCCCTGCTCTCGCCATGGCCCTGCCCATGATGAAGGCGGCACATAACCTCAACGCCTCCCAGTGCTTCGACAACATGGCCTTCAACACAGACAAGGCGAAATCTCCAGACGACAAACCGAAGAAACAATCCTCAGAGAAGAGTCTGGCGGAAAACTTTTTGGACGACGTTCTGACCAAACAAAGGGCATTCATGGAAAAGAACTTGGATCACGCAACCGACGCGAGAACACCGCTTTTGAAGGATCACGAAAGAAATGAGTCTTTGGATGAGACGAAGCTGAAGGAGTCGAAAGCAGAGAAAAGGAAATCGTCGGCTTCGACATAGCCAATCAGTTTGATGACGTAATTGTGGATTTTGATGTTGATTTTGAAGTGAACAATCTGTTCTCGTGCAGTGATGCATTCTCTAAGTGCGAAGTGACGCTATACGAAAACATTATCGCCTTTAATATATATCTATGAACGACTAAAAATAGGTGTATACTTTAGAATAACGCTGTTTATAATAATACGAAGGCCGTGATAGATTGTAACGTTCTTAGTGCTATGAGCACATATTTTTCATTAGAATAATTTTGTATTCACTTTGTCATGTTTACCTATATCACTACTGCTTCGGAGTTTATGATGTATTTGGAGACAAAATCAATGTAATCAGGTAACTCGCTTATTACTTCTAAATCGTCGCAGTTATAGAGATATGAAGTAACTATAATGTGTTCTGATACACCTGTTCTGAAATATCTTATTACTATTTGATTGGTATTTAATTTAGATGTGTTATAAAATCCTATAAGCAAAACATTACTTATACGGTTTTCTTTATAAAATTTACATTTAAGGGACGGATAAGAGCAGATTTCTTTCATCCAAAGAAGGCACGTACGTAAACGCCTTCTTGAGATGAAAACAATCAGCTCTAGTGAGCCCCCGTTAATGAGAAACACGTCACTTTCAAGCTTACATAATAGTCCCTTGAACTTGATGTAAATCAAGGTACTCGTAGGTACATAACGCAGAAATGTATACTTGGTAGACTGCTTAGTGCACACAGGACGATCCAAAAGAATATTATTTTTAATATCGATTAGGGTCGATGCCGGTTAAGTACCTAATTATTTAGATTGTTAAACACTTTAGTTTCATGTAATACAGTCATTATTCGCAAAATAGCTTATTGTGGCACAAAGGGGATTTGGTGTGGGACCATGAATTTAATAAAGTGTCTTAAGGAAGAAAAGGCGATTTGGGTTCCTTTGTCCAGTAATCCTGCGGTCAGGATGGAAGGACGATGTTGGAATATTGCTTGAAATTGCATAATCATATTTTCATTGTTTATATAAATTTATTCATCGGTCAATGCACTTTCTTGGACTTTGCTGCAATTTTTACAATAATTTGTAATAATTAACACAAAAATCGGTGTTATGTTTGTATAAAATTCTGCAACCGAGAATTTAGACTTTTTACATTTAATATAAATACCATTTGGAATATTATCGTGATTTTTCTTTCTTGTCGCTCTATATACCAAATCACAAATTAGATATTTCTGTTCGGTGGTCGTGTTCGTATTTTACATGTGCTGACTTCTTTTTTTTACATTTATTATATTTTCGGCATATAGAAGGTAAACAACTAAATTAATATCAACTATCCACATGAAATGATCACATAAAAATACATACGTACACATATCGTAAGCACTTTCTTTCATATTTAAAATTCATAAGGCTAATATTACTACTAATATTACGTTCAACACAGTGTAAATAAAATGTGCATATACTTAAAATTAGATAGGTAGGTCATTGAAAGATACATATATCGTAGTATAAATACACACCAGTTAAATATAAATAATTAGATAGCATGTTTTGTAATAAATAACAATGATTTATCAGTGTAAATTGTAATACTCACTTTGTATAGATATATACAGAAAGACGATCGATATTTACGAAGGTTACGTAGATATATTAAAAATGTCACTCAAAAAAGACTATTCCAATAAATTATGTTGAATTTTTCTATTGTTAAAGGTTTTCTATGGTTATATATTAATAAGTTAGACTTCGGCACAAGTTCTATTTCTTATACGATAAGAAGTGACGAAGTTACAACAATTTAAATTAAAGCAATTTACACCGCAGGAATAAACGATAGCTTCTAGGCGATCACTCGCGACGCATACCAGATAAACGCGCTACGTGACGTAATAAATTACTTGCACTTATGCAGGTGCTGTCCGCACGGCAACGTGAATATTAGGTAGATATATCTAATTCTAAAGTATTATGTCACACTTTCTTGAAAATTCCTCTTAGATTATAATTTAAAAAAAAACTTAAACAAAGCGTCAAATCTTTAGAGCGCCCGCACGCGGTGGCGGGTGAAAAGCGGTGTGACGTCATCTCGGCCATGGCAAACCAGTCCTCCATATCGGCGGGCGTTTAGCATTACATTAATTTTGCTTCAAACATTGATTGCAAATATTCTGCAAGTTCTTGGTTTTTATCGACGATACAAAAAGATTTATTTATTTAAATATCGCCATCGTAATCTGCTTCTTTAAAACATAAATAAATTTGAGTGGAATAGTCTATCAAGGCAAATATCTCTCATCTTTCCGTATGTATTACTGCATTTGCACAAATAAGTGTAATGGATTACACATATCGTCATACTTACCCACACCGAAGTAGACGCACTTTCAGAGCCATTCAAATGCATAGGCATACATACATCTATACATACATATTATGTAGTTTAATTAATTAAGTAAAAGCTTAAAGCACAGTTTCTTTTTCTCTGTTTAGGTATAATTGAAAATTATGCATATCATTTTTGTATTTTAATAATGAAATCTTATGTTTCAGTAAAAATAATATAACATAAGGATATTAATAATTTTGTATAAGCGTTGAAATTATTTTCATGGTCAATATGATTCATTTAATTGGGCAGTATTATAAAATTATAAAATTTTGATAGTTCCTGATTTTCGTTAAAACTAGTCCGATCGACCATTAAAATAAAAAAAAACAATGTAAATAAAATGAAATTCGTACCAATGCAATTTAAACCTGTACCAATTAGAATAATTATATAGGTAATAGAATAAGAACTTACCATAAAAGAGTTAAAAAAAAACAACTCAAATTCGAAAAATCGCGGAATAATAAGAGAATTTAAAGTCAAGGTATTTTCATTTTGCGTTCATTATTTTTATGGCAATGTTATGACGTGTTATTTTTATTATGTGTAAATGTAACTTTATAAAATTATATAAATTGTGCACAACTGAATTTTTGTACTTTTTATTTAAAACTGTATTCATTTACCTTATTATTTGTGAAATTTAAATTATCTACCTGCCAGGGATTTGTACGTAGCCCATATCTTCAAATATCTACTGTGAAATGCATAAATTACGTTTACTGAAACTTTCGTAAAATAATTTGGTACTTAGGTATAATTATTTTTCATAATATTTTACAATAAGTATTTAAAATTATCCAATTTTTTTTTGTTGTGTTAAGAATATTGACTTTTTGTGGTTACCTATATATATTTAGCAAAATTTTACCAGGGATGAACACCATTGTGATGTATTTTATATAAATATTATACACTAGTAATGTTTTCATTTCATTAATGTTTCCGTTTTTTTTTTAAATGAAGCAGTTATTAATATTATGTTTTAAAATATGAAGTTAAGTACATAAATATTGTTAATTTTAACAACTGAACGATTTATAGTTTAGTTTCTTAACCAGAAAACCATACGAAATCAAATGTTATCTACAAATGCATTGTTCTATAAAGCTATGAAAAATAAATTGTTTTAATTAACAATTTTAGTGTTTTATTTGAGGAACGACACTAATGATTTGCAAAAAGGTTAAACAAATTTTAAAAAGCAGATATAAAAATTAAACACAGTGTAAGCTCATCAGTCGATGGACTCCTTCCTTTTGAACCTGTTGGATCAAGGTGCCATAATAGCAACTTAACTGTGATCTGTCCTGGCTTTACTGAACTAGACGAATAACACTAATTAGTTTTACGTAGTAGTTATTAGACGTCCTGCATTCTTTGCGGTGATACCAACCTGGCCGGGCGCATGAACCTCTATCATCTAGGCCTAGGGGGAAGGGTTTCCACAAGACGTTTTCTTTACAATTACGTGTACGGGACTGCGCAATCTTTAAAAGTTCCCCGTGTGATCATTACTAGAAAGAAAGAAAGAAAAATTTTTTTTTTCTCATACACACGGTACCAATATTGTACCAGACGGTACGGTACTAATATGGTACGGTACCACTGAACAGTACCATTAATGGTATTAGTACCTTTGCCTTCATAACGCGTACTTCGCCATAACATCTACGATTATTCCTCTAAAGTGCAAACTTTCTGCTAAAAACTTACGTCACAGACTGTCAACTCTGTACCGGTTGATAGACCAGATAGTCATAAACGGATTCAAGACTGATGTCTTCGCGGTGGAAGTTGAAGCTTGAGGATTACCAGCGCAGTCACTGTAAAGCCTTTTCAAGAATCTAGTCCTGCATATGTCGACTCTCAGTTCATAGCTATATGGAGCCTCGAAATGTCAGTGGAGGCATCCTACAGGATACGGATAGACGTCACAGACTGTAAACTGTATACAGTTGGTAGACCAAACAGCTATAAACGTATTCAAGACTGATCTCTTCGCTGTGGAAGTTGAAGCTTGAGGATTACCAGCGCAGTCACTGTAAAGCCTTTTCGAGAATCTAGTCCTGCATAGGTCGACTCTCAGTTCATAGCTATATGGAAAGTCCTCGAAAGCCAGTGGAGGCATCCTACAGGATACGGATTGACGTCACAGAACTGTATACAGTTGGTAGACCAGACAGCTATAAACGTATTCAAGGCTGATTTCTTCGCTGTGGAAGTTGAAGCTTGAGGCTTACCTATTCAAGAATCTAGGCCTTCAAACGTCGACTCTTAGCTCATAGCTATGGAGAGAAAGCGTCACTGGAGATATCCTACAGAATATGGATAGGTAGAGAGAGGGCGATCGAGAGTGGAACTGGTGGTTGTCTGCGTACTAGAAATCATATTAAATGATGAATAGAATAGAATTATTCATCGATATAAAACTGCATAAGTCAACTTTCCACAAACAATACACCAAAATCACGAATAATCAGTCAAATAAACAATTACACAATCACTAATTTCATTAATCAGGACATCCCCTACTATGGAATTTGAAGCTTTTTATTCTTCTGCCGTGTTTTCTGGAGCATCACGAGCGCGACACTTTTTGATTTTTTGAAAAATACCAGTTATTTATAAAATTTTGGCGTACCAAAGCTTCAGCGCTCAATTTGGGTTAAAAATAGCGGACGACGTCACTATGAATACCGCGTCCATCAGCCCCATAGTGCCTACTATGGCTGCGCAAGTTGGGTGACGCTTTTCTAGAGAACGGAAAGGCCTAGAATTTTAACTTTGTTTGAACTGAAAAGTTGTAAGAGGAACAATGGTCCGTGCAATTATGTCTAAGAATGGGGGTATTGCACGGGGTTCTGTGTCGTAACTTTTTTACGCAAAAGGAAAGTCGGAAAATCACGAAAAAAGGGTTTTCCATGTAGATACTGAAGATACGAATAATCCTGGTTCTAATCATAAGGTTGTAGAACCTCGTGTGGAGGAGCAGCGGTCCTCGCAAATTCACCGTATAATGCTCACGCACGCGGAATTGATGAGCCGCAGTGGTGGGGGTGGAGGGGCAGTGACTTTTCCCCGTCTACACAACAATCCATATACCTATCAACTATAGCGTTTTCTATAAAAATGCGGTCTCCAACGACGACAGTGCGGTGCGGCAGCGGCCCCGTACACGTTGTCTCATATACGGTGCATTTGCGAGGACCGCTGCTCCTCCGGACGAGGTCATAAATCTTTACGACTTAAACAAGTATTAATCGTGTCTTCAAGATCTAAATGGAAAACCTTATTTCATGGTTTTCCGATTTTCTGTTCTCGGGAGAAACGTTACTTTAGCTAACTCTATGCAATCTCGGCATTCTTCGACATTTTTGCCCATGCCATGTCTCCTCTAAACTAAATCGTACAATTTTTCAGACCAAGCAAGGTTTATTTGTCTCTGCAAAACGTGTCCGAATTTTTTTTTAAATTGTAGGCTTCTCCGTTATCGATAAAAGCGTTTCACAAGTTGCATCGCCATAGGGCTAGTATGGGCGGGACGGACGCGGTATGAATAGTGACGTCATCGCAATTTTCAAGCCAATGCAGGCGTGGAGAATTTGGATGGTCATAACTTTATCAATTTTTTTATATCGAAAATCGATACAAATCTGTTATTGGCACGCTGAATGTGATCGACTTTTATAAAAATCAATATTTACGAGACGAACTCATTCTGAGTGCAATAAAAATGACAAGATTAATGAATATAAACAGCA
The DNA here is from genome assembly GCA_009867175.2 of Adela reaumurella. Lineage (NCBI taxonomy): Eukaryota > Metazoa > Arthropoda > Insecta > Lepidoptera > Adelidae > Adela > Adela reaumurella. Next base: position 3,506 of record WYDE02025430.1, on the reverse strand, counting down.
TTACAAAATACGATAAAATTTAAAAATAATGGTACTTAAAATCTTCAAAAGAAGATTACAAAAAATACAATTCGGAAAAGTCCGCAGAAATCTCGCCTCTGCTGACGTCGAGCATACCCAACGCGCTCGCCCCGTTACCCCTCTGAATGTATACACCAATCCGTCGTATTAGGAAGGCTTCGGAACGGCGGTCGACAGTCCTCTCCGCGAGAAGCTTTCTCAGCTTCTGCGTGAAACCATTGGTTTCAGACGACCACGGTTCCTAAGTCTCCACGGCGAAAGGTTGAAACCCAAAGCGGTCAGGCAGCGAGATGTACAATCTCGTATTGGGAGCGGCAGTTTTATTTGCCGCGGCCTCGGCTGTCTTGGAGGTAATGGGAACATGTCTGGGGGCCAGGGCCCATATTTATACTTTTAATATTGGACGACGGGTCCAAAAAGACAAATAATTTAGGACTTACAACGTGATATAATTTGATGATGCTTCTCTGCGATGCCCCCGACGAAAACAAACGAAGGCGAGGTTACAGAGTCAGTCAGTGAGTCATATAAGTGATAATTGTACATCATATATTAACTCATTATTAACTAACTATATTTATCTTATATTAACTAGTAGGAAAACTACTTCCAAGCCGGTTGATCACCGTGGAAGTGTATTACTAAAATCCTCTCATATCATGTAAATGATATAGGTTACCCAGTAGTGGGGTGAATAAAATGGCTGCAAAAGGACAGAAGAGAAGATATTAGCTATTCTTGTTTCAACGCGTCTAAGGCACCCGTATACTATACGCCCCCCGCTAACCCTTGACCCGCTAATTGAGCCTCCGCGTACGTGAGCCTCTATTCACTTTTAAAAAATACTTGCTGGTTAGACCTTTTAATAGGTTCACTGTCCGATGAATCATATATGATGTATGGTCTGAACCATTCACTGTGTTTTCTTGTCCATGTACCTATCATATATTATGCATCGTCCATAGTAATTTTCATAAGGATATCTACTGGACTCCACAGCGTATTTGGATGATTTGTATGGGGACGTGTGAGTGAAATTATTTTGAAAAAAATACGGAGTAATTTTTCATTTTTTTAATTTACTTTTTTTTTTATGGAGAAATAATACACATTCTGGACGTGGGAGCAAAGTTTTGACCCAATATAATTAAGAAAAAAAATCTGGGCGATTTTTCATAAAAAAAAATTTCATGATTTTTTATGAAGAAGAAAAATATAAATTTTACACGTGAGAGGGATCTACATTGTTTGGAAAACATTGTGACACAGTTTAATAAACTCATAAGAAGTATTCAAACATTACTGAATACTGTACGAGAGAAAATCGCCTTTAGATTGCGTCTCTAAATTTTAGTTAGATATATTCTTGATACCTTTGTAACCACAACGCTGCGGGCCACGATATCACATCACCCAAGCGATATCTCGCGGAACCCCTATTTTGTATTCATCCACTGCGTCCTATCTACCTCGTCGGGTCCCCGGCGAATTCCCAATCGCGACACACGACAAAAAAGAACAGCATAATATACAACATACAGACCCGGGCGGGACGCGGGGGTGTCGAACTTGTGTGTATTGTGGTGTAAAAGAGAAAGCTACCACAATACACACGACATATTGTTTATTGTTTATTCATCATCCATTGGCAGTTTACTGCTCTTAGATTTGTCATACATTTTTACATTTTTTCAACGTCCTCTTAGTCAAAAAATGTTTGGCACTTCCCTAAACACACATATGCTATCACCTACCATCTCTCATTACTCCAAAGACAGAACACTGACCAATCCATGAAAATGCAACCAGCACAAAATGTTAGATTTGTTTAAATAAGAAATGCTATTCAAATTATTTCTATCCATTCATGCAGTAGGTAGGTCTTCGTGCCTTACATGCTGCTTGATATCTTGTCCGAATAACTTACGAAATGTGGTGGTCGGTGTTGTGCGGTGTGTACCGGAGTTCTTGCAGCACAACACCGATTGCTCTGCTTACCCCGATTGTCGGGATTCAGCGTGAGTGCTATGTATGTATGAAAGCCAAAAAAGTTAAGTTTAAAAATATATGTAACTAGAGCAGTCTAAGCACCGGGCGGGATCTACTGCAAAATAGAAAACAATTATTTATCTATCGATTATGCCTACTGCCTACTTTTTTTGTTGTAATATATAATTTTCTGTACAAACTGTACGGTAAATCAAAGGCAATTTTTGAAATTTTGAATCTTGGAAAACTTTCCATAAAAAGTTCACGAGGAAGAAAAATTGACAAATCTAAAGTTTTTATAGATACAAATTATTAAAAAATATCCATAAATCCACTTCAAAAGAAAACAAATTAAGCGGTCAGGTTCAAGTTTCACATGCATCTACGGCACCCGTAAAATGTAAACAGACCCTATTTTATTTAGTCCTAATACCTTCCCACTGGCGTAACTGATGTATTTGTCAAAATTTCATCACATAGGGTTTGCTGAGAAAATTAAAGAGAAAGTTAGATCTACGGACCCGCAAAATGTGAACACTACAGCTCCTAGTGTTTTCAGGACTAAAACCTTTCCGCTGATGCAGCGAATGTTTTATTGAAAGTTCACCAAAATCTTCCCAGTGGTTAACATTTTGAAAACTTCCGGTTCATCTCGGGGCGAATTTATCGGATTGTTCTGACGTTTCGAACAGAGCATCTTGGTCACGGAGACGTCCACTCGCTACGAGAGCGGCGAACGTACTGAGACTTCCCAGTGGTTGCTGAGAAATATGTAAGTTAGTTCTGCGGAACCGGTAAATGTTAACAGCCCCTATTCTATTTTGGCCTAAAGCCTTCCTGCTGACGTAGTGAATATTTCTTTGAAAAGTTTTTCAAAATTGGCCCAGGGGCTTCTGAGAAAAGTACATGTTAGATCCACGCACCCGTAAAATGCTACCATCTTCTATTGTACGAGAGGCTGCTATTTATGTATCCGGTCCGGAATAACAAAGTAAAACAAACATATAGCAATTATTATAAATCTCTCTATAAATCTATAATCTATAAATCTCTTTATATTATAGTTTTATTGCTTTTCAAAATATTCACAACGATGATCGATGCACGCTTTTGCATACGTCGGAACCAATTTTCGTAACACTTTTTCCATTCAGATTGACGTATCTCCAAAACGTGCATTTTGAACGTATAAACAGCCTCTTCAGGGCTCGAAAAACGTTGACCACGTAATTTATTCTTCACGGTTGAGAATAAATAGAAGTCGTTGCTGGCCAAGTCAAGGCTGTACGGCGGATGACCCATCAATTCTATCTTTTGACCCTCCAAATACCGAGTGAGTGAGTGAGAAGTGTCAAATGTTTCGGCCGATGTGTGGCAGCTGGCATTGTCATGATGAAGAAGGATTCTGCATTGTCGGTTTTCTTTCTTATTTCTTCAAAGATTTCTGGCAAACAAATGGTCGTGTACCATTCAGAATTAACCGTTTTACGATCCTC